>CAUYQV010191417.1:0-10518 GCA_963574575.1 Galagoides demidoff | reverse complement strand
CCAAAAAAAAAAAAAAATGGCCGGGCGTTGTGGCGAGTGCCTGTGGTCCCAGCTACTTGGGAGGCAGAGGCAGGAGACTCGCTTGAGCCCAGAAGTTGGAGGTTGCTGTGAGCTGTGATGCCATGGCACTCTACCCAGGGGGATAGCTTGAGGCTCCATCTCAAAAAAAAGAAAGGAGCATAAGGAGACTTTTGGAGTGATGGAAATTTCCCTATCTGGCTTACAAAGACAGTTTTATGGGTGTAAATAAACTCAACAAATTGTACACATTAAATATATGCTATTTGTTATAGGTCAATCACACCTCAATAAAGCTATTTCTAAAAATGAAAAATACTATTCAGCCATAAAAAAGATGGAGACTTTACATCTTTTGTATTACCCTGGGTGGAGTTGAAGAACATTCTCCTTAGTAAATAAAGTATCACATGAATGGAAAAGCAAGTGTCCCATGTACTCAATACTAATATGAAACCAACAGATAAACAACTATACGTCCACACGAAAGAAAAACACATTTAAATTCCAGTGGTGGGGGAGGGGAAAGAAGGGAGAGGAAAGAAGGGGGTTGCTAAGCTCTCAGCTAATGAGCACAATGTAAGGGTATGCAGCACATCCCCTGGGTGAAGGGCTTAACTGCAACTTGGACTTTACCTAACAAATGCAAACAATGTAACCAAATCATTTGTACCCTCATATTAATCTGAAATTTAAAAAGAAATAAGTAAAATAAAAATAAAAAGTTAAGGAGCCATAGAAGTGCAAAAGAAGAGGTCACTAGTACCAGATGTTCCAGAGATGTCTCAGGATGCGGCCCCTATGATGCAGAGGAAGGGTCTGAGCAAAGGGGAAGGTGAAGGAATGGAGGTGGAAACAGGGAATGAAGGCACAAAGGAAGGTATGCTCCTATGAGCAAGTGGGGACGGGGGCAGGGTGGCCTAGGCATTGCGGGGCTAGGCAGGCAGGTTGAAGAATGTGGTAGAGGCCAGGCATGTCCACTTTAGGAGTTCTCCTTCACACAGCAGGCAAGGTGCTGCCCTGAAGGTTTGTAAACAGGACCCTGCCTCAGAGAGAGGAGTGTAAGACAAAGACAAACCTGGTGACAGCTCTCAGGATGGGAAAGACCAGGAAAGGAAAACCAGAAAAAAGGCTGCAGCAGGGCCTTTCCAGGGCTTCTTCAGGCATGAAGAGACCCAGAGGAGGGCATAGGGTGCTGGCTTCAAGGGCAGGGGCTGGCAAATGAGGTAAAATGAGAGTCAAGAGGGTTTTGTTTTGTGTTTGAGTTTTCTTTTTTTCTCTTTTTTTTTAAATGTGGACCTCAGATATCTAAACTCAAGAATAAATCAGGCCCAGCACATTGGCTCATTCCTGGAATCCTAGCACTCAGGAGGCTGAGGTGGGAGGATCTCCTTGAGCTCAAGTTCAAGACCAGCCTGAGCAAGAGTGAAACCCCCCCCCCCGTCTCTATGAAAGAGAAAAATTAGCCAGGTGTGGTCACACCAGCCTATAGTTGCAGCTAGTCAGGAGTCTGAGTCAGGACGATCACTTGAGCCCAAGAGTTTGAGGTTGCTGTGAGCTATGATTACACCACTGCACTCTAGATTCTGTTTCAAAAAAAGAATAACTCATACCCTCCCAATTATCCTGACAGTGGGCAACACCACAAGAGATGACCAAACTTAGGTGTTCAACCTCCTCCAGGGATTTGCATCTTCCCAGAAAGTTTAAATGAGGCCTCCCCAAGGCAGGGGACAGAATCAACTGCCCCTGGAAAAGCGATAGCTGAGCTTTCAAGCATAGGTCTGGCCAGGCTATGCAGCAAAGCAGCCAGCAGGTGGCACTCCCGCACAGGCCCAGGCCAACAGCAGGCAGGCCTGTCACACCTGCCTGGTTCTAGGGCCAGAGAATGATTATCACTGGGATAGAACAGGTATGAGAAAAAACAGGAGTTAAAGATTTTAAAAAGATAACAAAAGAACAGCCTACAGCGAATATGGTGGAGGGTGGGGAGGACTGAAATCTTCAAAGTCCAAGGTCAGAGAAGGAACACAAGCATGTCATCATGCCCCACCCACCACCAGCCAGAGGATTTAATGGAAGATTCAAATGAACAGGGACTACTGAGCCCGGCTATGGAACAGCAGAGGCTGAGGGAGGGAAGAGGCGGCTCCAGGCTTCGGGGTGATGGGCACGGTGCTTGCTGAGCTTATGTTTGTCAATAGCAGCAGCAGCACAGAGCAAGGAGCAAGGGACAACCTGTGTTCATGGCTCTGAGTTCCTTCTGGGCCCACTATTAATACAAGGCTGACATCTTCAGATCCCTCTCGTAAAATAAACAAGAGCTATGGAAACTAGCAAATATTTTGTCCTTCTGAAGTTACTACAATAGTTTTATGCCTTGGTTTATTTCCCTGAAGAAAGGTTTTCTGAGCTTTATTTTTCAGTTAAAACATTCATTTAATGGAAATTTTCTTCATATTGGGTTTTTATTCTTTCTCGGCTTCAAAAGTAAATGGTAAAAAGGCAGGTGGCTGGATATTTGTTTTCATTCATTTAATCTATATTTTCTGAAATAACTGAAACTGGCTATGTTCCCCAAATTAGTTTTTTATGAACTAATTTTATGTGACTTGATTTTTAAAAAAAAATTTCTGTGTCAAGTATTTCACTGTTCAGAAGGATGCTTTACACAGCTCAAATGCATGTTCTGAGCGTGGGACTGAAAGGGAAGGGAGCCGTGGAAAAGGGCGAGTGGGAAGTGGTGTCCCAGAGGGAAGCAGGGCCGGAGACACTAAGATGAAACCCACAAGCTCCCTGCTCTCAGGACCTTGCAGGCACCTGACACTCACGGAGCCAGAACCACAGCAAACATGAGCTTACTTCTCATCACAGAAGCTGGGACAGTGTGGAGGCCATGTCTGCCTCCCTCGGTTAGTGAGCACTTTACGACTCCCAGGAAACCCAGTCTGAAGTTACCACTGGGTGCTGGCTCCACGTGTGAAAGGCACACATCATCCCAGCCCTGCCGGAGCCCACGAGCCAGACACATCAGGGAGAGGAGTGTAAGGTTCTGTCGACCCACTTAGGGAATATTGCAGAACAGGCGTTACTTAACTTGGCAAGTTGAAATGTGGTGGTACAGGTAGGTCTGGGCTTCCCTCCTAGCTCATTGCAGTGAGAGCAAGTGGGGCCCACTAAGATAGGGCCAAGAACTAAACTAGAGCAGATGAGACCCATCTGAGCAATATCCTTGATGGATGCTCATAGTTAGCTCAGAGTTCTGGAGAGATCAATGGCAGGGCAGGGACACCATGGCGTGAGGAGTGAACAGGAATCCCAGCTTCATTGCCTCCTGCCATCTGAGTCTCAGGATTTCCAACCATTCAATAGGACTTGTGATAAGACCCTAAAAAGCTTTGGCAGGGATCACATAAAAATGGTCCATTTTCCTGCAGCTTACAAAACCAGAGAGAGAATAGTATAGTTTCTATAATATTGTTTTCATTATTCTCCAGGCTAGCTCTACCATGAGTTCTCCTAGTTGTGATTAAGTACAGTGGTAAGTCACCTGACCTGGTCCACTTAGTGATAATGGGCCTCTTTGGCAATGATGGAGATGTTATGTTTTCGATGGTCATAGAACACATTCTCCTTTGCTAGAGGTCAAATATGCTCCTATCTCTACCATTCTCTGTAGTATCACTGCCATGGATGAAGGATGGAAACGTTGCACACATTCACTTGTGCACAGACCACAGACCCTACAAATATACCTTGTGTCAGCTTTGAAGGGAGGACTGCAATTTTAGGCCAAGATGGGGGAGTTTAGTAAACACCCTTTCAAAATGCATTCATTAACTTCTAAAGAGCCAAAAGAATTGATGCCTCTATGACTACCATGCAAGCAAACCAGTCCAAAAAAAGATGTAGCAAAAGGGCAAGTTCCTACAGTGGAGGAGCCATGTCTTCAGAGTCCATCTCCCGACTCTGTCACTTACAAACTGTGTCCATGGGCAAGTTACTAAGTTCTTTAAGTCTCAGTTTTTTATACGGTCTTTGTAAGTATTCAGGAGTAACACAGGATATCCTAGTGTATTCTGTGGAGCCCTAGTCCAAAGAGATGTTACACACACACACAAGTTCTATGGTCAAATCATTTTGAGAAGCAAAACCCTCTTAAATGATTGCAGTGTAGAACAGTACATTAAAAGCTCTAGGCTTGGCTTGGTGCCTGTGGCTCAAGCAGCTAAGGCGCCAGCCACATACACCTTAGCTGGCGGGTTCAAATCCAGCCCAGGCCCGCCAAACAACAGTGCTGGAGAATCTCTTGAGCCCAGGAGTTGGAGGTTGCTGTAAGCTGTGATGCCACAGCACTCTACCCAGGGGGACAGCTTGAGGCTCTGTCTCAAAAAAAAAAATCTCTAGGCTTGGCACCAGTAGATCAGCAGCTGGGGTGCTGGGCCACATACACCAGGGCTGGCAGGTTCAAACCCCACCCAGGCCTGCCAAACAACAATGAAAACTATAACAGAAAAAATAGCCAGGTGTTGTGGTGGGCACCTGTAGTACCAGGTACTTAGGCAGCTGAGGCAAGAGAATCTCTTAAGCCCAAGAGTCTGAGGTTGCTATGAGCTGTGATGCCATGGCACTCTACCAGAGTGACATAGTGAGTAAGACTCTGTCTCAAAAAATAAATAAATATAAAAGCTCTAAAGAATCTTGCAAAAAGGAAGCCTGCTGGACTATGTTTGGCTAGATTTCTTTAGGTTAGGCATAGTGACTCACACCTGAAATCCCAAGGTGGGAGGATTCCTTGAGTCCTGGAGTTCAAGACCAGCCTGGGGAACATACTGAGACCCTTTATTTACACAAATTTTCTTTGTAATTAATAATGGTGTTCTTTAAACTCACCTGACCACAAGAAACTGTTAACACCCTGCAAAACACTCCTTCAAACATTGAGATGATGAATACATAGTGGCTGGCACAATGGAGGCGCACAATGAATGTATCTTAATGAGGCAGACATCACCATATAAAATATTCCTTTCCCCTTCCTTCCTGAGGGCCTACATAATTCTATTTACAGGAATATAATAATAAAAACAATAGTAGTAGTGATAATAATGATGTGGTCACGACACAGTAATGTTTGATCCCACAGATAATACGTGACAGACCTGGGCTCTGAACCCAGTTCTATCTGAATTCAAAGTCATTATGCAACACTGCCTCCCTGTTCCCCAGTGATCCCCCCACATGAGCCACAGTTGGAAGGTGACAATCACTAGTGAACACTGCTCCCTACTGACCCCAAAGAGAAGCAGCCCAGGCTAAGCAGCCAGGCGCCTACCTGGTGCCGGACTCCATCCTCACCAACACACTGCATGCAGGCCTCCTCAGGGACACAGCTGCCTTCCAGCAGGACCTGGCCCGGGGGGCAGAAGCAGCCTTCCGAGGGATAGTCCCCACAGGAACTCGTGTTGCCATCACAGTGCCGGGGACAGCCGCGCTCACAGTGGTTGTACACCAAGGACGGTGGGCAGGACATAGCTGCAGATACAGGAGAAGGTCACTCTCGAAGGCCCACACAGGCCAGAGGGAAACAGAGGTATGGCTGATTCAGCGTGCTCAAACATCTGGCAAACTGCTGGGGCAGAGATGCCTAGTTTCCACCCATTTCCACTCTCCCCATCTTCCATAGAAATAGAACCTTGATCTGGCCATGTGACCATCTAGAGTCTAGATTCTAGACTAAGGACTGCATTTCCCAACCCACTTGTGGCTGAGAGCAGTCCTGTGACAGTGTTGACTGGCCAGCTGTAAGAGGAAGTGTGGTATCTGATAGCAGCTTCTAGAATCTTAAAAGACAGCTGTGCATGCCTTTTGTCCCTTTTCCCTCCTTCTCCCATCCTGCTGCATAGAACATGAATGTGAGAGCCAGAGCCCCATCTTGAACTACATAGAAGGAGACCACACTTGAGTGAAGGCCAAGCAAACAGCCAGAACCCAGTTTGAAGTCCAGAACCAGCTGAGCCGCCCGCCTTTGGTCAGCAGTATGACATAGAATTTTACTTCTCTGAACTTGTGGTCAAATCTAGTCCTAATTATGTGACCCTGTGTGTCCTTGGTAGGTTTTGTGGTCCTCTTTTTGAAAACAGATGTATTCAATGCTTTAAACTCTTCTTAAAATTAAATAAGGAGTCCTCTGCTGTGAAGCACTCCCTAAGGAGAGAAGCTAAGGGTGATTCACACTTCCCGACCTGCTCAACAACTTTCTCAGGTTCTCATGGTGCCAAGGCAGATGGTGGGAGTTTCCAAGGATTTAGAGCACCAAAAGTTATTCTCTATGTGCACAGTAAAAAGCCAGGAAATACACAAAGAAATCAGCAAGCAGAGATGATTCTGGTGACTTAGAAGCTAACATTGCCCCCTTGATCTGCAGGCAGGTTGAGAGGAGGAAGTTTAGTCCACATGGACTCAGAAAATCAGAGTTCAGGGGACCCTAGGTTTGTCTAGCCCAACTATCTCTGAGATGTGGAAGCTGAAGTCCAGAAAAAGTAAGAGCACAGCTGATGACCAGCTGAGCTGGGCCTAGGATGCCCAGGTCCTCTGGGCCCAGGTCAGAGCTGCTGACGGGCTCTGGGGATAAAGCCTGAGACTCCAACATGCGTGTACAATGTGATTTCTCTCAACAAACAGTCAAGAGTTATGTGTGATAATTGAGGATTTCAAGTTCATTGTTCTTTCCACTCCAGCATCCCTGGAGGGCAGGATCCACATCTGATTGATTTTGGTAACCCCTACATTTTAAACGATAAATAAATGCCAAGTTCAAATCTGAAAGCTGACCTTAGGAGAAAGATATCCTGTGGTATTTGTAATTAAGAAGCTTCTTGGTAATGAACTGGCAAGATTCTACTCACCCTTCAAAATCCTGCTCGGGCAAGGTCTATACTATGAATAGTTGCTAAAGTGTGGTACAGTTTAATTCAACATGACTGATCAGACAGTCCTTTGCTGATGTCCGAATGTGTCTAATACATTAAAATCATATTTTAGCTACAGAAATATCAATGGAAAGAATCTTAGTGGGTCCTAACTGGAATCCTAGGTAATACTCCTAGGCCTCCAAGGAAATACAGGGATTTTCATCTTTATTCACCAGATAAAGAGCCAGAGAGGTTGAGTAGCCCCACAGTTACTTGTTCTCCAGAGTTTTCATAGGTCCACAGGGAGACTCACCACAGAAATCAGTTGTCCTCCAGTCAACACAGACCCCACTGGTCCGACAGAGGTGTGCATAAGAGGAGATCACCTCACATACTTGCTCCCGGTGGCAACTGTCCTGCTGGCACATGGCATAGAATGTGGCTGGAGCCAGGACCTTGTGGCACTCAGCAAATGCCGCTGAGAGCAGGACCTGGCAGTGGGAGCTGTCAAGGACAGGACACTGCTCCTCGGGAATGGGCTGGCAGGTCCTCCCCGGCTGTTGCACAGTCCATTCCTGGACAAGCGCTTTCCAGTCTGAGGTGACTGTACCGTCCCTCAGCATGAAGTCATTGGCCCCATCCTCATCACAGATCCCTAGAGAAACAAGAAAAGACAACATTGGTAGCCCCGGGTACCAAGTCACTAATGCTGGAGGCTAGCCATTATCCATCCCCACTAGAGTCTGGCCCTTGCTACTGGGTCCTTGATAACCAACCCAGAAATAATGAGCATCCTGGAGCCCTCAGAGTACAGCAAGTAAGGTTATAAACGTAAGGTGAGGCAGAAGAAGATCTGAGAAAACATTCTCACCACAAAGACCATACATCTTTGAAGCAAAGGTCTTGGGGCTGAGCTGCAGTTGGAACTCATTGTTTCGTGGAGTGAATGTGAGGATGTGGCCGAGATGGTTGAATCTGACCTCGTGCATGACGGCCCCATAGACGTTGACTTCCATGTTCCCACCCACATAAGGGACAGAGACCAGTCTGCCATTCACAGCCACCTGTCCACAAAAGAAAAAGCTCATCAGTCATCCTAGCAATGAGGAATCCCAGAACTTCACCCTTGGCTTCTTACCAAAGTTACTGATAGTCAGGGCATATTCATCACACACATAAATGTGGTGTGACCTCAGACCATGAAGGCTGCCAGCAGGTCTGCTAAGATAAAGGAGCTGTATGGAGCACAGCTGTTATTGTATTGCACAGGCAGCCATGCACCTAGAACCTGAAAGCCCAGGGCTAAAGGGAAGCTTGAGTCTGTGAGACTCAGCAGGGATGGGCACCCCTCAATATGGCCTGGGAAAGTTCCTCTTTGCCAACTCATCAGGACAGTGTCTCTAGGAGAACCTAATAGGACTACTTGAAGTCTCTTTGGTGTGTAAACGTGTCACTGAAGTTCTTACATTGGTTGCCCACCATCTATCATGTCAAACATAGCACCTGTAGCTCAGCAGCTAGGGCACCAGCCATATACACTGGGTCTGGCAGGTTCAAACCCGGCCCACACCTGCCAAACAACAATGACAACTACAACCAAAAAATAGCGGGCGTTGTAGTGGGCACCTATAGTCCCAGCTACTTGGGAGGCTAAGGCAAGAGAATCACTTAAGCCTAAGAGTTTGAGGTTGCTGTGAGCTGTGATTCCACAGCATTCTACTGAGGGCTACATGGTGAGACTCTGTCTCAAACACACAAACAAAAAAAACCATAGTATTAAAACGTACTTACATCTTGTGATAAACATATAATTTTTGCTATAAAAATTTTGGAAGGTTTTTTATCATTCTGATTTTAGAATTTTTGGCTATGAGTTACACAGTATGTACATAAGACTAGCTATGATTTTTCAGCAATTATTGCTCAGATTCAGGAACTCTCGCAAAGTGAGAAAATCTAGCCTACAAGTTGTTGTTGCATAATGAAATATTCATGATTTCAACATGAACAAGTAAAGTTGATATAATGTAACTTTTTGTAAATGTTTAATCAAACATATATTTATATCAGTTTTGCAGTTTTCTTTTCAAATTTTGGAGCTATACATTCTGTATATGCCTGAAATATATTCAAAGGCCCTAAATATTTCCCTTTGGAAAGCTCACAGGGCTCAGGCACTAAGCTCATAATGCTTCCTGGTTAAACATTCCTGGTGCCAATCCCAATTGCCTACCGGTGCCAGAAACTAGCACTAAATTCACAAGTTCACGCTATCTGAAATTGATTCTCTCTTCCAAATCTGGGCCCAGTACAACATAAAATCGCGCCAAGACAAAGGAGACAGCAATAAACCCCTCATAAGAAGGTAGTGCTCCTCCCGTTAGGCAGGGGCCGAGTTCCTAACAAGGGCACCAGCTAAAGCCCCCTGCACCAGGTCCCAGGGCCTTCCCTGCAGCTTAGCTGCTGCCCTGTCATGGGAGCCAAAGAAAGCAGCTCTTACCTCCATGTCACTGTGGAGCTCAATCGAGAGGCCACTGTGCTTCAGCTCAATGGATCTCATGCAGCTCTGTCCCGCCCCAGGGCTGCAGGGACCTTTATGGAGAATCACCTCCAGGTCCTGCTCCTTGTTTTGAAATAGGACATAAGAACAGCTGCCAGTCAGCTTGAAATTTTGGCCATCAAAGGTCACGATGTGCCGAGTGGAGCTGCCTGTGCACACACCTGGACAGAGAAGAGAAGAGGATGGGTGTGACATATCCAAACCCCCACACCTGCTACATGCAGAGAAGCAGGTGTGACCAAGTTGCACACAGATAAATACAGTTGAGATCTGAATAGGCCCTTTAAGTTAGACAGACCAATTTCCTGATTTCTACAGATTTAGAAACTGATACTCTGAGAGGTTAAGGGGGTTAGGTAAGTAATACTTGGCTATTAAATATTTTCCTGGAGAACATTTAGAAGACAAATAGTACATTAAAATGTGTGAAATTATAGACCCACACCTCTAACAAATGTAAATGTGCAATGCAAATGATCCACTCTATAGGGACGAATGCTTTGGCCTAGGAAACAAAGTTAAGTTCCAGGGGTGTTATGACTCGTTGAAATCACAAAAGGTTAAGTAAGCTATAAGCTCATGATCACATTGTAAAGAAAATTCACCTAAAGATGCATGTGTCCTTTCAGCTGCCAAGTGACTAATGGTACAAGTGGCCATGTGGACTTAATCCTTTAAGAGATCACATAGGAGAAAAATTTCCAGAGCCAAAAACAATGATTGGGTCTTAGAGCTCCCTCACTTGACCTGATTCATTCACACAATCAGCAAATTCTCAAAGTTCCCATTAAGACACCATGTGTGCGGCTCGGCGCCTATGGTTCAATTGGCCAAGGCGCCAGCCACGTACACCTAAGGTGGCAGGTTCGAATCCCCAGCCCGGGCCCGCCAAACAACAATGATGGCTGCAACCAAAAAATGGCCAGGCTTTGTGGTGGGCGCCTGTGGTCCCAGCTACTTGGGAGGCGGAGGCAGGAGACTCGCTTGAGCCCAGGAGTTGGAGGTTGCTATGAGCTGTGATGCCAT
>CAUYQV010191411.1:0-11643 GCA_963574575.1 Galagoides demidoff | reverse complement strand
GAGGCACACACTTGGAGCTCACTAAGGGAGGACTGTGGCATTAACCGGGCTCAGATATTTTAGTAATAAGGAAGTAGCTTCTGACACACCTAAAAATCCTTAGGACATATAGAATCACCGGTTATGTTTTTTTCTACTATGACATTAAATATACTAATGCAATGCCTTTTTTCTCTTTGATTGAAGGTTTGGTTTAAGAATAGGAGAGCCAGGTTCAGAAGACGCCAGAGGGCATCAGCGTTCAGAAGTGTGCCCTATGTGGATGTGGGCCACTCTTTCATGATGTCACCAAGTGTCCCGCCTCCTGTCATGCTTACTCACGATTATGAAGGGCGATACCTTCTTCTGCATCCAACACCAATGCTGCCACCCATAATGCCCCCAGCATATCCTCCTCTGTTCATGCCTCCTGTGCCCATGCTGTCTCTGCCTTCCGTTAGCCCTCCACGAGACACTGTCTGGTTCTTTGTCATCAGCAGTCCTTCGGTAGCCCCGTTTTTCTAAGAAATAGTGTCTGCAACAGTTTTTCCTGAGTATTTTTTGTGCCAGATTAAATTTTTTCATACCACACCGTTAAGACCAGTTCACCTGTTAAAAGTTTTCAATAAATTTACAATGTCATTAATGATTTTTAGGGCACTTTTTTTGAATTTTCAATAAAGACATGAATGCTGTGTGCATTTATTATGTGTGTTACATGGGGTTATTAAGTTATGGATGGAAATGGCTAAGAAATTCCATATAAGCAAAGGGCAAGGAGGCCTCTTCATGTGGTAACATTCTTGAGTCACTATCAGGAGGCTGTGCACATCACTGAAGTTTCCAAGTGCCCATGGCAGGCTTAGGTGGACCCAAACATTTTCTTCCCCCCTCATTTACACCTCCCATGCCTCACTGGGGCCACATGGGTGTGCAAGATAGGGCAGTGTGCATCTTTAATGAGAGAACAGCAGTGTTTCAAGGTGGGGGCAGAGATGCATTCATGCTGATGAGCTCAGGCACAACACTGGCCTCTGAGGGAAACTTCCTACAGGGATACCGACAGGGCTGTATGGAGAAGTGGGAGCCAGGCATTCATCTGGTGTTCCCCAAACAAATACTCTGCTCTACCGTTTTGTGGAAGGGATGTGGGACTGGACCCAATTGTGAGAGAATCCTGTCCTTTAAAGGAAACAGGGAAATAATCCATCGAGGTCAGAGTAAAGCTCTTCTCCCTTTCCTGTCTACCACACACAACACATGGAGAGCATATTACTGTGCTTTCCCTAGCTAAAAAGTTGACTGTCACATCTTAAAATGTATGTTGTCATCCTTGAGAAAATACTGGTTCAGCTAATTAAAGAAGGGGAACCTCTTGATTTAGCACTTTCCGAAACAAGGAGATGGTTCCTGAGCAATGATCTAGAAAAATCTTTTGGCTTGGCACCTGTGTGGCTCAAGCAGCTAAGGTGCCAGCCACATACACCTGAGTGGGCAGGTTCGAATCCAGCCTGGGCTTGCCAAACAACAATGATGACTAATCAAAAAATAGCCAGGCGTTGTGGCAGGCGCCTGTAGTCCCAGCTACTTGGGAGGCAGAGGCAGGAGACTCACTTGAGCCCAGGAATTGGAGGTTGCTGTGAGCTGTGTTGTCACAGCACTCTACCCAGGGCGACAGCTTGAGGCTCTGTCTCACAAAAAAAAAAAAAAAAATCTTTTGATTTGAAAGAAGCACTTAGACCTTGCTTATTTCAAGCTGTGTTTTTTCGTGTGAAGGAAGGGTGAATATGGCAGGGCAGGTAACAAAATGGGGGACTAGGGAAAGGAGGAAGCGGAAGGGCAGAACAGCCGTGGAGAGTCTACTCTCCCAGAATTGCTGGCCTAATGATAACAAAGACCTATCCCTGGTGCCTTTTAGGGAACAGTGGGTTTGTTTTTTATATCAAAAATTCCCGCCTGGGTTCCGAATAAGATATGTTTATGCAAATAAACTACTCAAACTTGCTTAGTTCTGATTGATTGACATAGCTGAGCCCTGATTGGTCATACAACTAAGCCTTGATTGGTCCATATATCTGAGCACTGATTGGTTGATGCAGGTGAGCCCTGATTGGTTGATACAGCTGAGCCCCTGATTGGTTGGTATACCTGATCCCTGATTGGTTAATTCAAACGAGTTCCAATAGCTCCCCAAATCAGAGTACCAGGAGACCTCTAGTCAGGCAATGGTTGGTTGTTGTTGTTTTTTTTAAATTTAGGTCCAGTTAGCCACTCAGGATTCATCTTTTTTTTTTTTTTTTGAGACAGAGCCTCAAGCTGTCCCCCTGGGTAGAGTGCTGTGGCATCGCAGCTGGCAGCAGCCTCCAATGCCTGGGCTCCAGCCACTCTCCTGCCTCCACCTCCCAAGTAGCTGGGACCACAGGTGCCCGCCACAACGCCTGGTTATTTTTTGATTGCAGCCATTATTGTTGCTTGGTGGCGGGGCTGGATTCGAACCCACCACCTTACGTGTATGTGGCTGGCACCTTAGCCACTTGAGCCACAGGCGCTGAGCCAGGATCCATCTTAATAGTGTTACATATTTATTCACATATGACATTATACTTTACATACAGAAAACACCTGTAACGCAGAATTAACTGTGTTATTAAAATGGCCTCTCTCTAAAGTATATAACTTGTGGTCTGTTGTCCCTCTCTTTGGTTATTTCAGGGTCAAGGCTAAGAAAGGACATGGGAGAAGGCAATGTATTTGTTGCCTGACTGGTGTATTTATACTGACACACAACTTTTTTTGGTGGAAGGGGAGTTTTTTGTTTTTTAAAGACAATGTTTGACTTTTGCCCTTGATGGAGTACCGTACTCTCATAGCTCACAGCAACCTCAAACTCCTGGGCTCAAGTGATCCACTTGCCTCGGTCTCCCAAGTAGGTGGGACTACAGGCATCAGCCACAATGCCCAGCTGATTTTAGAGACAGGGGTCTCGCTCTGGCTTAGGCTGGTCTCCAACTCATGAGCTCAGGTAATCCACCTGCCTCGGCCTCCCAGAGTGCTGAGATTATGGGCATGAGCCACTGTGCCCTTCTGGAGAAAGGTTTTGATGATGGACCCTGGACTGTTTCCAAGGTTGCCTCAGCTTTGGGAGGTTGTGCCGGGCAGGTTCTGGGAGCCCAGGCCACAGAGCTCTTCCCAGGCTTTTTTTCCTATCCAGGGAGCAATGGTTCCCACATCTTGCCTGGGGATCCCGTAAGTGTCTCTTTTTGTTCAGGAGACACTTCAAGCCTAGCAAAGTCAACCACTCCCTACTGGACCACTGCGCTTGCTCACATTTTTTTTTCAGATTCCAAGACTGCAATAGCTCCAGCCACCAGCTAGCGGCCTCAGGCAAAGCTCCCACAACCAGCTCTTCTGTTCCCACTCTTGTCCTCCCTTTGAAGAATAGTCCAGGGAACCCTCTTCACTTCCGACTCCAGGATACTTCTATGTAAGAATTTATGACTTTCTCAATGTGTTCTTTGATGGAGAACATTATTATTATTATTATTGTTTGGCATTTTAGTAAGGTCAGATACTATAGGGAAATTGGCTGGTTGGAGGGGGGCAGGGGGAGCGGCAGAGTGCCATGGCCTCAGCCTCGCTCACCGCAACCTCAAAGTCCTGAGTTCCAGCGATCCTCCTGCTTCAGCTTCCTGAGTATCTGGGACTATAGGCGTGAGCAACACCCCTCAGCTAAGTTTTCTATTTTGGGGGGACAGAGTCTCACTTTGTCGCCCTTGGTAGAGTGCTGTGGCATCACAGCTCACAGCAACCTCAAACTCTTAAGCGATTCTTTTGCCTCAGCCTCCCAAGCGACTGGGGCTACAGGCACCGGCCACACGCTGGGCTATTTTTAGAGACGAGGTCTCGGTCTTGCTCAGGCTGGTCTCGAACCCGTGGGCTCAGGCAATCCACCTGCCTCAGCCTCCCAGAGTGCTAGGATTACAGGCGCGAGCCACTATGGCTAATTTTTCTGTTTTTAGCAGAGATGGTCTCACTCTTGCTCAGGTTTCCTGAGCTCAAGGGATCCTCCTGCCTTGGTTTTTCAGAGTGCTAGGATTACAGGCTTGAGCCACCCGCTCGGCAGAAATTGGCTATTTTAATTGTAATATGCGGTTTCATTGGTCTTCTGGCTTGGATTGTCTCTCAGTTATCCTAAGAGATATAGCTTACCATGAGACCTAAATATCAGATGGAATGGTGACACGCTATGAGTCATGTTTTAAGTCTCACTTAAAGTCATATTTAAGTAAGGCTTTATTTACTTAAGTCATGTTTAAAGTCTTACTTGTATTACCTGCACTAATTTCAGTATACAATATGAGTCGTAACGTAGCATGGCTTTTGTTATAAGTGAAAAATTTTAATCACAGTTAATAAGCAAGACAAAATGTTTGACAATGTAATATAAAGGGTATACGTGCTATGAACATTTATGTACAATTATTTGTTTGAATACTTGTTTGATTATGATTATAGAGGTCCTGTTGAGTGAGAAGTGGTATTTCTTATAGTTTTGATTTTCATTTCCCTAGTGATTAATGATGTTGATCATCTTTTCATATGCTCTTTGTCCATTTATACAAATTCTTTGGGAAAAATGTCCACATAAATCCTTTCCCAATTTTTAATTTGTTTGTTTAGTTTTTTTATTGTTGTTGCTGAGTTAGAAAGTTCTCTATGTATTGGGTAAACTAGACTATTATCAGATACATAGCGTGGAAATATTTTTATCTCATCCTGGGAGTGATCTTTTCACTTTCTTGGTAGTGTCCTTTTGTGCACAAAAGTTTTCACTTTTGATAAACTCCAGCTTATCTGATTTTTCTTCTGTTACTTGAGCTTTTGGTGTTGTATTGAAGAATTCATTCCCAAATCCAAGATTGTGAAATTTCCCCCTGTGTTTTCTTTTTTCTAAAGTTCAAATATAATTAATTTATATTTTTTCACAACCAAACTAGTAGAAAGGATAGTAAACTAATTTTTTCTGGTGATAAATATTACAAATGGTAACCTCGACGTGGGCTTAGGATTCCAAACAGATCTCAGAATTAAAGAAAATTACATTTATTGTAATGTTAATATTAAATTTATTTCCTTCGTTTTTTTGCAGTTTTTTTTTTTTTTTTGGCCAAGGTTGGGTTTGAACCCGCCACCTCCAGCATATGGGGCCAGCACCCTACTCCTTTGAGCCACAGGTGCCACCCTTTTCTTCTTTTTTAGAAAGCAGCTGATCAAGTCTAACTTTGAGTGAATTAGATATTAAGTGTGTCAAGAATACCATGGTGCCTTATTGCTGTGAATGAATAGGGAGTAAATTATTTGTATGAAGATTTTATTTACATATCCACATTTTTTTTTTTGAACCTGCCACCTCTGGTATAGGGGGCCGGTGTCCTACTCCTTTGAGCCACAGGCGCTGCCCCCACATATCTTTTTTGACTGCTTCTTGCACTTAAACATATGTAGGAATATGCTCCTGTGTCCGAAATACTTAGCTTTTAAGCCAGGAAGGGAAAAGACAAAAATGGAATCACCAGTGTTATTGCCACATAAGCATTAGACATGTTATACTTTTCAGCCCTCTGGCATGTATCCATGAGAAACAAATTTAATATTTGACAAATTTTTATAGACTAGATTTCAAGTCTAAATGAATCCTTATGTTTTCTACTAAGAGTTTTATTGTTTTAACTTTTATATTTAGGTATTTGTTCTGTTTTGAGTTAATTGTTATATATGATGTGAGGTAGGTTTCCAAGTTAATTCTTTTGCATGTAGATATCCAGTTGACCATCGTTTGTTAGAGACAATTATTTCCCAGTTGAATGGTCTTGGCACCCTTGTCCAAAATCAATTGATGGATTATATTTGGTTTCTCAATTCTAGTCCATTGATCTATATGTTTATCCTACGACAGTACAACTCTGGTTTTATTAGTATAGCTTTGCATTAAGTTTTGAAATTCAGAAATCTGCCCTACAACTTTGATATTCTTTTTCAGGATTGTTTTGGCTGTTTGGATTCTGTTATAATTCCATGTGATTTTAGGATTTTTATTCCTTGTATTTCTGGGAAATCTGGACAGTATGAATATTATAATGTGACAGCTGTGGAATCAAATCTTGCCTCCCTCTTCAGCGTTTATTGCTGCTGCTCACTTGGGTTGCTGTTATTTGCTTACTGAAATAATGACTTGCTAAACTATTTTGGTAGCATCTATATTCCTTTTCGTGTGTCGCCAGTGAAGTCTGTGTTCTGTTAGCTTGGTGGCCAGCTAATGTTTTGAAATAGTTGTCCTAAATTTCTAGATCCAAAAATGACACATTTTTTTAGAAAAGAAACATAATACTCTACCAGTGTTTAGAGATGGGCTGTGTTATTGCTCGTCAGTGCTTAGCCAGGCTACTTACAGCTCCTCCTTATCCTTTACTTCACGCTTAGGCAGAGCCTGAGAGCAATTCAAAAGCAAAAGCTTAAGGTCTTTTTAGACATTTCTGAGAGCATAGGCTTCTTGAGTCCTCCGTAAACATGAGAGCTTTTAGAAGCCCTTATTCTTCATATATCTCTTTCTCAACCTTGTCCTTTCTAGGCTTTTCAGTTGTCTATTTTTTTCTGTTATCTCTTACCCCAAGATGCTTGTTTAATGCGTGTGCTTTTAATTATTTTGGGCAAAAGCTGCCCAAGAAGCCGCCCCAGGCTGAGTCAGACAAAAAAAAAAGGAAGACTTATGCCAGTCCTTGCGAGAGCTGCCAGAGTGATTAAGACTCAGTAACACAAATCCTTGACAATAAAGTGTAGCACCAGAAAGTGTAGGCTGCCATCCTTAAGGCCACTACAGGTCTGGGGTGTGAAGGATAGTAAGCAGTTTAAAACACCAAAATGTTCTCTTACCACAAAGCATCAGATTATTTTTTCTTTTTCTTAATTTCTTTTTTCTTTTTATTTTGGACAGAGTCTCACTGCGTCCCCCTCAGTAGAGTACTGTGGCGTCACAGCTCACAGCAACCTCAGACACTTGGGCTTAAGCGATTCTCTTGCCTCAGCCTCCCAAGGAGCTGGGGCTACAGGCACCTACCACAATGCCCAACTGTTTTCTCGTTGCAGTTGTCATTGTTGTTCAGCTGGCCCAGGACGGGCTTGAACCCGCCAGCCCTGGTGCATGTGGCTGGCACCGTAACCACTGTGCTACGGGCACCGGGCCCAGATTATTTTTTCACCAAGCCTTCTTTGGTTGTGATGAGTTTTTGACTGGATTCCAGAGTTCAGTGATAGTTGATTCTGGCATTTTTTGCCAGTTTATTCATTGCTTCCCAGGAGAGAGGGAGCCCGGGAGGTCCCTCCTCTATTATCTTCCATTCCCTTACACTTCAGGCTCTCCTTTACTGCTTCTTTCCTCTTTGCATATGAATATACTTAAATTTCCTCAATTCTTAAAAAAAAAGTCCCACTTGACCCTAAATTCCCCTTCTGACTACTCCCCAATATCCCTTCTTCGTTTGTCAGAACAAATTTCTTCAAGGAGTAATTTCTACACCTCCTTCCCAATTGTGATAAACAAAAATGTTTCCGGACATTTTCTAATGTGACCTTGGGTGAAAATTCATTCCAGGTTGAGATCCACTCAAATTCAAAACTTACTTGGATTTCACATATTTTTTAGGGTTATTTTTGGTGTGTGGCTCTATGACATTTTATCACGCGCAAATTCATATAACCATCACCATAATCATGATACAGAACTCTTTCCTCCTTTTAAGAAACTCCCTGTTGTTATACAAACCATTTTTCTTTCTTTCTTTTTCTTTTTCTTTTTTTTTTTTTTTGAGACAGAGCCTCAAGCTGTCCCCCTGGGTAGAATGCTGTGGCATCACAGCTCACAGCAACCTCCAACTCCTGGGCTCAAGCGAGTCTCTTGCCTCAGCCTCCCAAGTAGCTGGGACCACAGGCACCTGCCACAACACCCGGCTATTTTTTGGTTGCAGCCATGATTGTTGTTTGGTGGGCCTGGGCTGGATTCGAACCCGCCACCTTGGGTGTACATGACTGGCGCCTTAGCCACTTGAGCCACAGGCGCTGACCCCAAACCATTTTTCTTATCAAGTTGTATAAAGATCAAGAACATGTACAAGATGTTTGTGCAACAAAGGGAAGGCAGAAGAATGTTATTTACATTTGGGGTAATAATTGGGCACATGTGAAGCAGGAGATGAAAGCAGATCTTTTCACTGAATATCTTTCTTTTAACTTTTGACTTACTCCTTTATTTTCTTTAATTTTTAAAAATAAAATCAAATTGGGCAGCACCTGTGGCTCAGTGAGTAGGGTACCGGCCCCATATACTGAGGGTGGCAAGTTCAAACCCTGCCCTGGCCAAACTGCAACAACAACAAAAAAAAAAACTGGGCATTGTGGTGGGCGCCTGTAGTCCCAGCTACTTGGGAGGCTGAGGCAAGAGAATTGCCTAAGCCCAGGAGTTGGAGGTTGCTGTGAGCTGTGACACCATAGCACTCTACCGAGGACAATAAAGTGAGACTCTGTCTCTCAAAAAATAAAATAAAATAAATCACTGAATACCTTATATTGCTGAAGTTTTGAGCTGTATCACTATGTTGTCACTTCAAAGAATTAAAGATAGTAAATGAAACCAAATAAATGGCATTTTTTTTTTTGGAGACAGAGTCTCACTATGTCGCCCTAGGTAGAGTGCTGTGGCGTCACAGTTCACAGCAACTTCAAACTCTTGGGCTTAAGTGATTTTCTTCCTTCAGCTTTCCAAGTAGCTGGAACTACAGGCATCCTCCACAACATCCAGCAGTTTTTTTGTTATTGATGTCATTGGTGTTTAGCAGGCCCTGGCCAGGTTCGAGCCCACCAGCCCCGGTGCATGTGACTGGTGCCCTAACCATTAAGCAATGAGCGCCGAGGAATGGCCTGGTTTTCAAGCAGCATTTCAACAGCCTTTAAGATCAGGTGACATATTGGCCTAAGTGCCACATCAGTGAGAGCTGCTGTAAGAAAAGTACAGAGAAAACAGACTTAAAACAGCAATAGCTCAGTAATAGACATAGTAATGCCACCAACTAAGTTCTCTATATTCATAAAAAGATAGTTCCTTTAACAGTCAATCAAAACTGAGCTCAGGGACGGTGCCTGTGGCTCAAAGGAGTAGGGCACTAGCCCCATGTGCCAGAGGTTCAAAGCCGGCCCTGGCCAAAAACTGCAAAACAAACAAACAAACAAACAAAAAACCAAAAAACTGAGCTCTGTGAAGCATTAAATAAAGACTAGAGATTGTAGAACATGAAGATCATAAACCTTTCCATTAACAGGAAAAGGTCATTGCCTTCACAAGATGCCATCACAGGGTCACAGAATGGCATGATATAAATTATTACGCTAAGTGTGACACTGTCTCTCTTTTTCTGTGAACCTTGCTCTGTAAGTTGAAATCAGTTGAAATCACACAGTGAAGATGTGTTTAAGGTCATTATCTGGTCAGATATTAGATGGCATTAAAGATCAAGATGAATCATTTTGTTTTCTCACTTACAGGCACTGATGTCACCTGTGATGTTGATGTGTACATACAAAGATCTGACAATTAAGTTCACAAACTGATCCTAGAAAAAGCATTACATGTCTCATTGCTGAAGTACTCCCCTAGGGAAGCTTTATACTGACACCCGCACCCAGTCCACCCTTCAAAGCAATTTTGGAACTTTTTTTTTGGAATGGCCATCAAAGTTGTTTTCACATTACGCATGATGTCCTAAATGTCATCAAAATGTCTTCTTTTCAGTATTTCCTGGGGGCCAGATCAGGTGAGAAGGGAGGATGTTCTAATACAGTTATTTATCTATTGGCAAAAAACTCTTTCACGGACAGTGCTGTGTGAGCTGGTGCACTGTCATGATGCAAGGCCATGGGTTGTTGGTCAAGATTTTTAGTGAAGATTTTCCTATCATCCTATCAATGTTTACTTGGTCTGCTATGCTTCTAACAGTCAGCCAACATTTTTGATGCACAATTTGGTAATTTTTGCAATGTTTTTTTCAGTTCTGCTCGTTACTGGCCTCCCTGACCTCTCTTTATCAGTGACACCTTCTGTCCTCTTAGAAAAATGTTTAATCCATTTGTACACTGCTCTATTTTCTTCATGGCATTATCCCCATAAACTTGGACTGACATGTCCCTGGTTTCACTTCCATTCTTGCCAAGTCCATCTAGAAATTTAATGTTTGTTTGTTGTTCTAATTCAAGCTCTGACATTCTCACAATGGCATACAAGAACACACAGCAACAATAATGAATACCACTCAGCAAGACACAGCCACATGTTGACACAAACACAATTGTGAGACACTGATATACCAACTTAAACTTAAAAAAAAATTCATTGGTGGTTCCTGTGGTATTTTGTGGTTCTAGTGGTGATTGTGCTTTATACTAAGAAAAATGCCAGTGTTTAATCAATAGTGTGTATAAGAAACCATGCAGAATGCATGAAAGATAAAGGTCTGATCTCGGTTTAAAAAACCTCCTAAGTGAAAATTTAAACACTGTAGGGCTTACACAGAAAAGAAACTTAAAATAAAAAGAACAAAGGCACTATACTTTTCCTATATTCCCCTAATGATCTTTCACAAAGCAATAGGTGCTGGACACAGTAATAGGTACATGGTATAGATTAGGTTTATAATTTCATAAGCCCCAGTAACCTAGTTTTTTTTTTTTAAGTGATAAAGGTGCATTGATTGTATTTCTGAATCTTATATAATACTATTGAAATGAGTAAAGAAAAACTTCAGATTTGTCTTTTTTCTTTTTTGTTGTTGTTGTAGTTGTTGTTTAGCAGGCCTCGGCCAGGTTCAAACCCACCAGCCCTGGTGCATGTGGTCAGTGCCCTAACCACTACAGGCACTGAGCTAGATTTGTCTTTTTCATTTTAATTTTTGTTTTTGAATTTTGCTTTCAATTGTCTTAGTTTGAAGTGTTTTTCTTTAATTTTCTTTTTTCCATTTATTTATTTTTATTGAAACAGAGGCTCAATTTGTGGCCCTTGGTAGAGTGCTGTGGCCTCATAGCTCACAGCAACCTCCAACTCCTAGGCTTAAGTGATTCTCTTGCCTCAGCCTCCCAAGTAGCTGAGACTATAGGGACCCACCACAACACTTGGCTTTTTTTTTTTTTTTTGTAGAGATGGGAATCTCACTCTGGCTTAGGCTGGTCTCAAACCTCTGAGCTCAAGGCAATCCACCTACCTTGGCCTCCCAGAGTGCTAGGATTACAGGCATGAGCCACTACGCCCTGCTCATTTAAACTTTTTAAAAAGAATATTTTATTTTATTGAAACAGAGTCTCGGCTCGGCGCCTGTGGCTCAATCGGCTAAGGCGCCAGCCACGTACACCTAAGGTGGTAGGTTCGAATCCCCAGCCCCGGCCTGCCAAACAACAATGATGGCTGCAACCAAAAAATGGCCAGGTGTTGTGGTGGGCGCCTGTGGTCCCAGCTGCTTGGGAGGCAGAGGCAGGAGACTCGCTTGAGCCCAGGAGTTGGAGGTTGCTATGAGCTGTGATGCCATGGCACTCTACCCAGGGGGATAGCTTGAGGCTCCGTCTCAAAAA
>CAUYQV010191408.1:0-25500 GCA_963574575.1 Galagoides demidoff | reverse complement strand
GTCCTTAACCCTTCAGTAGGATCTTCTTCTAGGAGACTTCCTCTAAAAGACAAATGCAAGTTGCAGGATCTTAGTCACTCTTTCCTCCCTCTTCCCTTTTCTCCCTTCTCTCTTTTCTTCCCTTTTCTCTCTTCATCCTTCACTCCTTTTCCTTCCCTGTCCTTTCCCTCATGCTTGTGACATGTTGGCTCAGGGGAAGTTGGCAGACATGATGCAAGGAGCAGCTTGGAAAATGCTTGCCTGGTTAGGCTTGCTATCTTGCTCTTCTATCATATCCACAAGAAGAACATACTCGTGTTAGTGACCTGCTCCCAGGAGAAAGAAGAGAAACATCTGGAGCAGAGCCACTCCCAGGCAACCTCAACATAGATCAGCGAACGCATAGCCAACTTGTATATTTGTGAACTAAATAAAAGATTATTGCTATGTGGTACTGGGATTTGTATAATAACTAACTGATGTAGCTTCTCAAACTTCCTTTCCCCATAACCTTCTTCCGTTGTTCATGGAGATAGCTCCCTTCTATAAATGTTGCCCTTAGAGACGAGGAAACACATAGCCCAGAATAAGATCAGTTGATATGCTGAATGTGTATAAACAAACGCATATCTAGTAGCAAAACAATCCTTTCTGTTTGTAAGAATCGAGTTTGTTGAGACAGAAAAGAATTTATGGTTTCCAAGGAGCAGCTTCCTGGAAGATGAAGAACATAGCTTTTGTACTGTGAAACATCCACTAGGGAATAGTGCTGCTAAAATAAGATTGCCCACAAGAAAAACAAGTTGATAGAAGTAGCAAGGGTCTCAAGGGAGGTGGCTACAACTTAGATGTGAGAGACTATTAAGAAGGGCCCAAGTGAGCTTAAAAAAGGAAAACTGAGGAGAAAACCTAAGTAAGATTGATTTGTGGTTTTCTTTTCTTTTTCCTTTTTGTAAGCCCAAGATAACACAACTCTCTTAGGGAATCCAAGCATCTGGTATGGCCCTTTAAATTTTACATTCACAGAGGCTGAGGGAGTCATCAAGGTAGACGGGCTTAGAGTAGCTTCATAAAGCCTACTCACTTCAGTGAAGGGGGTGAAAATCGGTAATGAGTTTACTTGCCATCGGAGAACACCATGTATGTGAGCACAAGTGAACTAGAAGAGCTGAAGCAACCATGGACATTGGGAAAGGAGCTCACAGAGACAAGAGCCTCAGCACCGGATGCCAGGGCTAAACCAGAAGAAAGGTAATGGTATTTATTTCTGGATTCAAATACCATTCTGGGATGACACTAAGGCCTTCTGAGTAGTAGGGAACAAGGATAAAGAAGTGGATGAAAGATCCCACGTGATGAAGGCTAAAAAGTATCAGGTGATGGTGCTGTTCAGTGTTGACAATTGTCTGATGAATGGTTTCAGGAAGATGGTGTTCTTCCATGAAATATCAAAAGTATCTTCACAGCTAGTTTATGATAGATAGTTAAAAAGTTAAGTAAACTAATGAAGACAAAGATAATGGGAAAGGTATTGTTAGAGGAAGATAGTAAATGAGGAACAAATGTTATGTGACTTAGCAAAAAATAGGCAAAGAGATTTCAATTGCAGAACTCAAGACATTCAGAAATTGGAAGGTTCTAAGTGAAGAACAAGGCAGAATTCAGAACTGATATAATGTCTATGTCAGGAGATCCTCTCTCCTGCACCCTCACACACTAAGTGACAACCATTCTACTACTCAAGACAAAGACAGAATTCTTTCTTCTTTGAAGGATTTGAATGAGAGTGGCTCCCATTCCTGTATGGTGAGGTACCACAGTAAAAACAGAGAATTAAGAAAACATCTACATAATTAAGGCAGAAACCACCAGCAGCCTTCCTCTTCTGGCTAGCCTACAAGCATACAAGTACTAAGCAGGTAAAAAGCAGGTACTAAGCAGGTGATTGGAAATATTCTCTACAGAAATAGATTAGCCCAGGAGAAAAACTCACAGATTTCTCTATTGCAAAAGGCCAGTTTGTTCCCTGATTCAGCTTAGTGAAATACAGGGGTTTAGCAAAACTTCCTCATATATGCAGATATTTCGATTAGTCTTTTAGTATGTAATATAAAATGTGATTAGGTTTCCAAGGACCACCTGATATTTGTGGAACACTTTCAAAATCAAAAACTGAAACTGGATTGGCAGTATGTAGCCAATGACCAAAAATAATGCCTTAAATATAAGAGAAATGAATATTATTTTTATGTATAAGAAATCCAATGGTAGGCATCCTAGGATGGGTATTGTGATTCAGAGTCATGAGTGATATAGGCTTCTTCTATGAAGACAACAGAAAAAATGTCATCAACCCAGCACTTAGCTTACAATGTCAAATAATTTCATGGCTCAACATGGCTGCTGGAGCTCCCACCACTTGACCAATTCCAAGCAGTAGGAAGGAAAAGGGGAAAGGGTGCTAGCCCTCAGGTAGCTCCCTTTAGGCAGCTTCCCTAGAAGCCCTCTAAAACGCTTCTGCTTACTTCAGCTTTCGTTGGCCAGGACATTCTCATATGAATATATGTAGCAACAGGGGAGACTGGAAAATGTAGTCCTTTAACAGGTGAATTTCTGTCTTAAAAAAACATTTTTATGAAAGAAGGAATACATGGGCTTTTGGTAAACAATCAGCAATCTCAGATATACACATATTCCCCCCAACACACACACACACACACACATAATGAATGAAGCAATCTGAAAGAAAAAAATTGATGTACTCAAAGCAGAAAACTCCAAAAAATAATATTTTCTGAAAGCTAGAAGATATTCACCTATGAATAAACAACAGATTTTAATTTGAAAGAAAATAATTTAAAAATCAAGCCATTGAAATTAAAGACATAGTAGCCACAAAATAGGGACTATGGATATGGGCTGAAATATACAGTTGGAGAAATTTCACAGAAAAATAAAAGTAAATATATTGAGAGATCAGAAAGTAGAAAAGACCAGAAAATCAATCTAGAAAGCTTAATATTCTGATAATTAGTGCTTAAAAAGAGATATAGGTAAAAATGTGGGGAGTGAAATAAATAACTAGACATTATTGCTCTTTGGAAGGATTTCACCATTTGAAAATGTACACTGAGTGTCCGATAACATAAGAGAGAAAAAGTCACATAAGGTATGAGGAATATTAGAACACTAGGAAGAAAAAATAAAATTTTCAGAATGAAGAAAAGTATTTTCTTCAGTCTTGATTTGAGGACAATTAATGACAATGGTGCAGTGAGGGGGTGGGGAAAGGGGAGAGCAGAGAGAGAGAGGAGAGAGAGGGGGTGGAGGAAAGAAAGAGTAGAGAGAGGGAAGACGGGGGGGGGGGGTTCAGTGTGTGACACATCTTGTACCCTTCAGTGTGCTGAATGCCCAACAATAAAAAAAAAAGAAAAGTATTTCCAGAGCAACACTGAAATATATAATTCAAAAGATGTCTTTCAAAATCTGAAGAGCAATAATATTTGACCTAAATTCCCCAATTAGTCTTGCTTATAATGAAAAGTGAGGATAGAGTAGGCATTTTCAGACATCCAATCACCTAAAATGTTTACTCCTATATACTCTTTTCCAGAAAAAGTTGAAGGCATTGAAGATATCATCCATTGAAGTGGTAGAGAAAACCAAGAAATAGGAAGGTGTAAGGCCTGAGAAACACAAAATTCAACAGAGGGTACGCAAAAGAAATTCTCAGGAAAACAACAAAGGGAAGTCTTGGCATGCCAGCTTTGCCACATGAGAACAATTGGTCAAGGTAGTCAGAGGAAGATAAAGTATTCCAGGATAGATTGAATTACACTAGGATATTAGCATTGATAAGTATTGTCATCCTGAGAGAATCCTTAAGTCTCCAGAGGAGAAAATGAGTTTAGATCCATAGAATACTTTGCAATTAACCAAATCATAGCAGCCATTATCTCCTTTCTAGAAAAAGCTAAAAATTTGTATGAGAAATACAGGATAACTCATGGTTTCCCATGAACAATATTTACAAAGCTATGACAATATGTAAAAGGTTAATTTAACCAGAAATTATGATACAAACCATATTAGGAAGATGGGAGAAGGAAGTTTAGGGAGTAAACAGGAAATATAAAATTGATTAAGTTAAAAATAGCAATTTAAATATGTGGCTTAGGAAAATGGAGATAAATAGGAGGAGAAAGGGCTAAACAGAATTCAGACCAGTTGTTTCCGGAAAGTCCTATTCTTGAAAGGAGATAGGTAGTGTAGGTCCCCACTGTTTTATATGATAAATATTTTAGTAGCACTGTTTGATTCCTCTATTGTGATGATGAAAGAAAAAATAATCATCTATGAAGAAGTAAACAAAACAAAGTGCTTCTATGAGGACAGCTTCTAGGGAGCAATTGAAAAGATTGAGGGGAAAAGGAAGAAAAAAATGAAGTGTCAACCCACCGTTTAAGCACAGCGGCTGCATTCTTGTACTCAGATCTCACATGCATTTCTGCTCACCTGCTCAGAAAAGCTTCATCAAAGCACAAAAATACCCAAGAAGAGGTTTGTGTCAATCCAGGAGTAAAGCTGCTTCGCCACAAGGAGACCACCTTTTGCCAGTAAGCTGCTCTTACCCTAAAGCAGGATGAGTTATAAAATGGATCTTCTGTCTGGGAAGGTGAAGGCTGGGGAGAACATTATCAAAATTGAGTAGTGTGAAACTTCATGGAACAGTTGTGCCGCGATGAATAAACATCATTTAGAAGGAGCAGAGAAATGAGCGGAGGACAAGGCTGTGATCCCCCAAATCTTTCCCTCGTCTTCTCAAATACAAAAAAGTATTCTGTAATGAGAGAAATGTAATAAGGTGGAAAGGAATTCATTTAATCAGCACCATCGATTATGAAGCTAGGTCAGTGCAACGATCTGAAACGTGACATCCAGGAGCACTCACCGGTGATTCACTGATATACGAAAGTTTGTGGCTTAATGTCGAAAAAGATGTTGCCTGAAAGAAGGTAGCGCAGAACTGCGTTCATTTATTCTGCTACTGTTCTTTAAACTAGTCGTGTACCTTGTGCATATTTTCCAAAAGAAATAATTCTGGAGATTCACACCTACAGTAGCTCTCGAATATAATTTGTAGAACATTTTTAGTTTGTACCTAAAAATGCTGGTACCTATGGAGAAGGTCATCGATTTTTGTTGAAAACCTACTATTCTGTAGCTACTTCACACACACACATATGTATATATATTAAACCTCTCTAAGTTGATCACCCAAGGGGCTATAACGAACTGGTCAATATAAGGAGGTGTCAACATAAGGAACTAGGTCTACTGTACTGGTACCTACATGTGGTGTATGTCCAGTCTATGAAAATTAGAGCCACATAAGGAGGTAGTCCATGTAGGGAGGTTGTTAACTATGGAGGTTCAACTGTGTGTATACACATACATACTCCTGAGAGCACCACTGAATTATTTGTCATTGTGCTAAAGTGAAAGTTAGAAAATTGAGGCTTAGTGAGGATAAAAATAACCTTCCCCAAGAACTAGACACCCTTGAAGATCTATTTGTCTTCAGGGTCCCTGCTGGTTTTTTTGGATACTGTTAGATTGAAGAATTGTTTTCTTTAAGAGAATTTCTAAGAGAAAACCGAGGATTATTTGGGGCTGCGTGCACAAGAATTTCAGGAAAGGCAGTTAAAGTTCTCATCTTCCTAAGTCTAAAGGACATGGCAGCGGTGGTGGTATTTTTGCTGCACATCTATTGTAGCCTCCCCAGAGGGCAGCTCGGAACTTCTTCAGCATTGATCTTTCTCCACCATCTTTCACCCTTCTAATTATATGCCCTGATGCTTTGAGAAGTTCCATCTTAAAAATTAACTTCATCAATGACATGGAAATTTACTTTTCCTGATGTGAAAATAAATGAGAAAAAAACTGATTAATGACCAGGAAAAGCCAAAAATTAACAAAACTTGAAAGTGATGATTCGAATTGCTAGATGTATCAGATAAATTATGTAAGATATTTCTAATGAGATGCACTAGAATACTTGACTCTTGCCAAAGAAAGTAAGCAGACCCTTGGTGATTTATTTAAGAAATTGTTTAAATGTATTTGATCAATGGCTGAGGCTCCAGAGGTGACACAGCCTACCCAGAATTGTTCTACTTTCTGGAGTAGAAGAAATGAATAAAAGGACAGAGAGAGATAAGTAAAGTTCTATTCTGATCACAAAAAATGACTCACTCTGATTCTTTAAGTAATCTCTTTAGGTTGGATAAATGGCAGAATACAGAATCTCCCCTCTTCCCAGCCAGTTTCATTTTTAAAAGCATCAAAATAAAGTCTCCAGAAGGGAGATAAGTGCTGCAGCAGACAGCTGCAAACAATTAATTCTTAAAAACAAAACTGAAAACAGACTAATTAATTTACAGAGTGCACGGTGTGCCAAGAGTGCAATAAAAATCCATCCCACTTAGTGTCCACTTGTGTTTCAGGAAAACAGAGCATTTGCAAAGTGCTATATATTAAATTATAAGGCAAAGCCATGGTGCATAATTCTCAGATACCTACATTTATCTCTCTAATAGGGACAGTTGAGCTAAAGCCATTTACAATGTAACGAACTCCTTAACATCTAATTGGTAAACATCTGCACTGCCAGTGACTATGAAATTCTTAGTGGGCTAGCCAGCATAGGCCGTTTGGAACTTTGGTGGTTGAGACCAGGGTGGCAGCAGAAGATGAGAGGAGGTTAGATTCTAGATCTATGTTGAAGATAGATCACCAGTACTTTCTGGTAGATCGATGTTGGTTATGAGAAAGACAGAGGCCTATAGGATGACCCCATGGATTTTTTCCTTGAAGCAAATAGAAGATGGATTTGCAGCAAAAAGGAGATGAAGAAGACTGTGGATGGAGAAAACTTGGGGGGAGACAGAAACTCAGTTTGGACATGTTGAGTTTGAAATATCCACTATACCTCTAGGGCAGTGCCTGTGGCTCAGAGGAGTAGGGCGCCAGCCACATATACCATAGGTGACGGGTTCAAACCCAGCCCTGGCCAAAAAAAAAAAAAAAATCCTGCAAGAAAAGAAATATCCACTATACCTCTAGAGAAGTAGACAGTTGACTATAAGAAGCAAGGGCTGGGAGAAGACAGTAACTATTGCATGTTTACATGGTTGCCAGGATTTCGTATTCATTACCCTCATTTAATTCCACAGAAGCCTATGGCTTAAACATTTTACCTCTGTTTTGTTTTATATTATTTAACAGATAAAGATTGCATATCAAAGAATTTGAGTAACTTGGTCAAATCATATAGCTGGTGGATGAAGAAGCTGGAACTCAAGCCCAGCTTGTTGAATGCCAAAGTCCATACTTTTTTTTTTTTTTTTTGCTAAACTACGCTATCCCTGGAAAATGCCCCTTGCATCTTTTTACACTGTAGAGAAGTGAATATTTCACCTACTTCTATTAGTTGCAATATAGGTTGCATATCCTAGAATCCCTCCCCCGCCAAAAAAAAATAGTGGCTTAAACAAAACCACTGAAGCTATTTCCCCTTTGTGTAATAGAGTTGAGCTAGGTATCTGCAGGGCATCATCTTAGGACCCAGGCCCCTGCTATCTTCTTGCACCATCACCTTCACAATGTTTTCCTCCTATCAAAGAGCAGAATGACTGGCTGCGTGGCCACAACCTAAGGAATAGGATAGAGAGAAGGAGAAATACAAGCCCAGTCTGAAAATCTAGAATAGCATGAGTTTTGAATTATCAGATGATTTCAGTGATGCACCTGTCACATAAACGGCAACCACCCAATATTTCTAATTTCTCTTTCCATGATTTGATATCCAGATAGTTCGAGATCTTGTCAAAATAGCTGCTACTTCTCAAGTCAACTACCAGTTTAAGGAAGATGGGGGTTAAAGAAAACAAGATTCCTTCCTCTACATCTTTCTATTTATGTTATTAAGTAGAATAACAATGTGTGTAATGGTTATGAGAAATGAGATAAAATTTAGAAATGCAAAGCTCAGATTTATATTTCTAGCTCAGATGTCTAGTCCAAACTGAACTCCAAATTTATATAGGCTGTATATGTGTGTGTGTGTGTGTGTATCCTATATAATTTGGAGTTTGTCATATATATTGCAATTTTAAAATGTCTAAAAATGAATGCTCAAGAACTTAGCCCCTGCACAGCATACCCATATCAGCTGATGCAACTCCACCCTTCCTGTTACCCTGTCCTTCCGTGGGTCAACAATCTATGTTGACACTCCTCATTTTCTCCTATCCACATCCAATTTGCTAGAAAATCCTTTCGGCTCCACCTTTAAAACACATTCATAGTGTGATGACTTCTCACCATATCCACAACCCCTTCAGTAATACCACTCCCCATCCCCCTTATCTGGGTTGTTACAGAATGTTCCTGTTCGTTCTGCAGTCCACAGCCAACAGAGCAACCAGGTGATGCTTATAAAATATGGTGCAGATCACGTTTCTTCTCAGCCCTGAAGTCTCGAGAGATGTCCTGTGTGCCTCACAAAAATGGCCAGAGACTTTACAGAGGTCTTCAACGCCCAAGGCATCTCCCACACCCAAGACTACCTCTGTTCCCCTTGCTCACTCAGCTGAATCCACATGGGTCTCCCTTTAGTTTCTGAAACAGGCAAGCTTTTTCACTCCAGAACCCTTGTTCTAGCAGGACCCCTGCCCAAAATGCCCTTTGCTCTGACTAGCCAGCCCCTTCAATCACTCCCGCACCTCCTTGAAGCCTTTGCTCAAGTCCCACCTTCTCAGCGAGGCCTTGCTCCATCCCCCAGCCCCAACCCCAACTGTCTGGATTCCTTTTTATCATAGTCCTTTTTTCACAGTGCTCATCATCTTTACTCATTTGTTATGTTGTTTCTTTTAAAATACCAGATCCTATGGACAGGGAGCTCTGTCCGGTTCATCAGTACCTGCCCAAGACTAGAAACAGTGACCGATGCTCTCAACACACATTTTTTAATGCAATTATCTTACTAAGCTAAGCAATCTACAGACTCTCTCAGTTTTGAGAGTAGCAGTATTACGGTGTTAAGAATGTCTGCTGAGACAAACCATCAACTTGACTTATATCCCTAGTTCTGCTAACTTCTCCCAACATCTCTTTAAGTCCAAACTCTATCTTCATGGATTTTTTTTTAAAGGTTCATTTATTTTTATTTTTATTTTTAAGGTAATAGTAATAAAGAATGGCCAATACGGGGGACATTAAGTGTGGTGAACTTTGCTTGCATTTGCTGGAATACCCCAAACCAGACCACTGGTACTCTGTTATACCTTCTACTTCACATTTCTATGGAGCAGGTGGGACAGGCCTTAGGCAAGTTGCCGAGTTTACCTAGGAGCTCAATGAATCACTGAGCCTTAGTTTCCTTATTATAAAATAGGGGATGCTGGCAGGCATGTCGAAGGGCTAATGAACAGAGAAACAAAAATTGCTTAGCACAGTGCCGGGCACAAAGCAAATGCTGAATAAACAGTAGCTATTAGTAGCTTGAGCTTTACACTTGGATCACTAAGACAGCATCACAGTTGTTATTCAAGTCTGAATATCGAGTTTAAGAAAAAGAAGATGATAAAAACGAGGGCAGCCAAATCAATTAGGTTCAAATACGTGAAGTCAGCTTTCATCTTAATGTTTAAATGATGAGATACTTCAAATAAAGAAAAGTAAAGAGAGTGATATATAATGAAACTTACATTAGCAGTCTTCCAGCCAGGTATTTTATTTAAGAAAAAAGCGGTCCTTATGTTCTCTTTTGCATTCCCTTTCTCCCTCCTCTGGTGAATTTGCTGTGCCACGTGCCCTTATTTTATGCTTTTACTATACACAGGCACCATACATGTATAAACAATGTGGCGTGGTTTTGTTACGTGTTTATATGTTTTGGCTGCTATATGTTCTCAATCTCCACAGGAAAGGTATCACCGTGGGAAATTGTAAATCTTAATCTTTTCTCCCAACATTAATTTTTTGATATATTTATCCTGGTTTATATAGTTTTAGCTGTAGATAGCAGTGGTCAGCACACTTTTCCTGAAAAGGGATATACAGTCAAGGGCCAAATGCTGTAGGCTTTGCAGGTCATATGGTATTTGTCACATCTACGACTCTGCTGCTGGAGTGTGGAAACAGCCATGGGTAGTATGTCACGTACAAACAAGTGGATGTGGCTGTATTCCAACAAAAACAGGTGGCGGGCCTTGTTTGGCCCACAGGCCAAGTGATGTCCAAATCCTGCTATATATATAGTATTTAATTGAAGAAATATACTATAATTAATTTTTTCACTTTCATAATAATGATGATTAATTTTAGTTGTCAACTTGATTGGATTAGGGGATACACAAATAACTGAGAAAGCATTATTTCTGGGGATCCATGAGGGTGCTTCTGGAAGAGGAAGGAAGATCAGCTCTCAAGTTGGCTGAGGGCCAGAATAGAACAGAAAGCTGAATTTTTCTCTCGTCTGGAGCAGGGAGCCCTTTTTTTCCCACACTAGGACATCAGAACTCTGGGTTCTCTGGCTTTTGGACTCAGGGATTGGCACCAGCAGCCCCCTGGGTTCTCAGGCCTTCAGCCTCAGACTGAGTTATATCACTGGCCTCCCTGATGGACCCATGCACGCTGCAAGCTTCCTTTGTTCTTCAGCTCTCAGGATGCCTTTTTCGGGGTCTTCTCAGCCTCCACAGCCGAGTGAGCCAATTCTCCTAATAACGCCTCTCTCATACATCTATTTGCATATCTATATCCTATTGGTTCTGGGTCTCTGGAGAATCCTGACTAATATACATGATAATGGACATTTAGGTTGTCAACTATTTCTTTCTAAATCAGTCAATGCTTCAGCGAAGAATGGTGTGTGTTCCCTGTGTTCCTGTGTGGGAAATCCTGTAGATCAGGGCTTCCTAACCTTTAATGTGCCCATGTCTGACATGAGGATCTTGTTAAAGGACAAAGTCAGAGGACTGCAGGAGGCCTGAGATTCTGTTAGTCTAACAAACTCTCGGGTCTTGCAGATGCCACTGGTCCCTGCACCACGTTTGGGAAGCATTGCCCGACTATAGAACCAGAAGTCAAATTGACCACAATGATTAGGCGTTTCTGAACCTGTTCACACTCCCTGCAGTAGCACATGCCTGTTTTTATTTCTATACGTTCTCACCACCAGTTGGAATTTTCAGACATTTTATGTCACCAATTTAAAGAGTATGAAATTGTGCCTTGTTTGTTTTTCTCTGATAACCAGAGGTCAAACATCTTTTCCTATATTTATTATGTATTTGGTCTTGATCTTCTATATATATTCTTGTTCCCTCATTTATAGTTTTTCTTATTGATTTGTATGAATACTTTTGAAACTCTACACATGAATAATTTGCCTATGGCCTTTGCAAATGTTTTCTCTAGGTATGTTTTTTCATGTAAAGTTGTTATTAGTGCACAGAATACCTTACTTTTACTATGCTATAATTAAACTATTTTTCTCTTTATTGTTTATAATTTAGAACTTTGCTTAAAATTTTCTTCCTAAGCAGCAAAGCCATAAAGATATTCGATTATACACATATTTTTTTATTCTCAATAGTATAAAGTTTTTCCTGTCTTGTATCATCTTTACGTTATCAGGAAGTCATTTTTGTAAATGATGTGAAGTACGGAACTTTTTTTTTTTTTAATAATGGGAAACCTGTTCTCCCAACACCATTTATAAAATATCTCACCCATTCTGCTGACTTGTAATGTTTTGATAAGCATCTCTATCACCTGTGAATCTTCTATATAGTATTAGTCTGTTTGGGGACTCTCTTCTGATTTATCACCCCTCTGCACCTCACTACCAACTGTCTTGTTTACTACTAAGATTTATAAGTCTTGATATCTGATATGGTGCATTGTTCTTCAAAATGGTCTTATTTCACATTTTTGGTTCTCATTTACCATTTATGTACAGATAAATACACATCAGTTCATATAAGTATAGCACAATAAACCTTTATAGACAAAACATAACCTATAAATCAAGCATTCAGATTAAGAAACAAGTTTGCTAGCATCCTAACAGCCCATGTCATGCCCTCATCCTATCACTGACACCTCTTCCCAAAGAGAACCAATATAATGAATCCAATATCATTGCACAAATCTGTTTTGATTGTTTTAGTATTTATATAAATGGAAATATAAAGTATGCACACATTTGCTCTTCAAGATGGATGAATCTGTTTCTACTTCCAGCAGCGGCATATATGCCCGTTTTTATTTCTATACATTCTCACCAATAGTTTGAATTTTCAGACTTTTTCTATGTCACCAGTTTAAAGGGTGTGAAATTGTACCTTATTTAAATATGGTTTTCTCTGACTGGATGTTATTGATGGGTAATTTCTACTTTCAGCTACTATCAATAGTGCCACCATGATTAGATACTCTCACATTATTTACAAAGTGGTTGTACTATTTTTTTTTTAAGAGACAAGGTCTCACTCTGTCACATAGGTGGGAGTGCAGTGGGAGGATCACAGCTCACTGTAGCCTCCAACTCTTGAACTTCAGTGATACTCCTGCCTCAGCTTCCTGAGTAGCTGGGACTATAGGTACATGCTACCCTACCTGGCAAGTTTTTCTTCTTTTTCTTTTTTAGAGATGGGGGCTCTCACTAAGTTGCCCACTTTGGTCTCAAACTCCTGACTTCTAGGGATCTTCCACCTCTGCCTCCTAAAGTGCTAGAATTATAGGTGTGAGCCACTGCACCTGGCTGGTTGTACTGATGTAACAATTTTTAAAATCTGAAACAAAAGATTAGAAATAGAAAATAAATAATATATAAAAATAAATAAATAATGGAAAATATCAAGTTAATTGCATAAATGAAGGTAAATATTTATTTAACAATACTTTCTCTATATGTGTGTGTGTGTATCCATGTAGTGGACTGTGACATAAAATGTATTCTAATATTGAATTTCCATCAAAAAATTTTGAAAAGCACTGTCCTATTTGAATTTAATCTCCATAAGGGTAAAGAAAATCCTCCTTCATCTTTTATAGGGCTGCCATACTGCCATGTACATAGGTCAAGAAACTGACTTAGAAATTTTGTTTTTATTTATAAAAATTTGCACATTAAAATATGGCTGCTATAACTACCACTTAAATAAGGCTACTACCCAATAAATAAGGGCATGAGAAGTAAAGTCAGAGTCCTTCCTTTCATTGGAAGTCGTGAGTTCTCTACACAAGTATTTCTCCAAGAGTGACACTTCTTTAAATTCTGCTCTACAAACATTTTTGATACCAGTCCACAAAGAGAGTGTTGAATGTAAGCACTTTAAACTTTTAAAGCAATGTGACACAGTAATTTTATGCCTGTTAAATCCAATAATTAAAAAATGGTGATGTTTTTTCATTTTATTTTTAATCATTTTTATTTTAATCCAATAATTAAAAATGGTAAGTTTTTTTCTTTTCTTTCTTTTTTTTTTTTTTTTGGTAAAGAACTTTTATTGCATTTTAAAAATATGGGTTCATAATGGTTTTAAAATTAACAACAAATAAAAAGTCCTTCACAGAGATACTTTGAGAAGTACATTCTAAAATATGAAAGAAGCAGTGTCTCAGGATACAAAATCAATACTTACAAATCAGTAGCTTGTATATATGCCAACAATAGTCAAGGACTCTATTCCTTTCATAGTAGTGCCAAAGAAGATGAAATACCTAGTAATTTATCTAACAAAGGAAGTGAAAGATCTCCATAATGAGAACTATGAAACTCTGAGAAAAGAAATAGCTAAAGATGTTAACAAATGGAAAAATATACTATGCTTGTGGCTGGGAAGAATCAACATTGTTAAAATGTCCATACTACCCAAAGCAATCTACAGATTTAATGCAATTCCTATCAAAGCACCAAGCTCATTCTTTAAAGAATTTGAAAAAATAGTATTTCATTTTATATGGAATCAGAATAAAACCTCAAATAGACAATACATTACTTAGAAATAAAAACAAGTCAGGAGGTATCACATTACCAGACTTCAGATTATACTATAGATCTATAGTGATCAAAACAGCATGGTACTGTTTTGGTACTGGCACAAAATAGAGATGTAGACATATAGAACAGAATAGAGAAACTAGAGATGAACCCAGACACATGTTATCACTTGATCTTTGACAAGCCTAACAAAAAACATGCATTGGGGAAGAGATTCCCTATTTAACAAATGGTGCTGGGAAAACTAGCTGGTGACCTGTAGAAGACTGAAACTGGAACCTCACTTTTCACCACTAACAAAAGTTGATTCTCACTGGATAAAAGATTTAACCTTAAGATATGAAACTATAAAAATACTAGAAGAGAGTGCAGAGAAAATGCTTTAAGATATTGGCCTGGGAAAATATTTTATGAGGAGGATGCCCCCCAACAATTGAAGCAACACCAAAAATATATTACTGGGATCTGATCAAGCTAAAAAGCTTCTGCACAGCTAAGGGCACTGTAAGTAAAGCAAAAAGATAGCCTCTAGAATGGGAGAAGATTTTTACAGGTTATGTTTCCAATAAAGGTCTGATAATTAGACTCCACAGAGAATTTGAACTAATCAGTAAGAAAAGAAAAAACAAGCCCATTTCTTTGGGATCAAGAGACTTGAACAGAAAATTCTCTAAGGATGACAGGCACATGGCCTACAAACACATGAAAAACATGTTCATCATCTTTAATCATCAGAAAAATGCAAATCAAAACCTCTTTGAGATATAACCTAACTCCAGTAAGAGTAGCCCACATCACAAAATCCCAAACTTTAGATGTTGGTGTGGATGTGAAGAAAAAGGAACATTTCTACACTGCTGGTGGGATTGCAAACTAATACAGCCTTTTTGGAAAAAAATATGGAGAATTCTCAAGGAACTCAAAGTTGACTTACCATTTGATCCTACAATATCATTACTAGGGTGTCTACCCAGATGAACAAAAATTATTTTACAACAAAGACATTTGCACCAGAATGTTTATTGCAGCCCAATTCACAATATCCAAGTTGTGGAAGTAGCCCAAGTGCCCACCAACCCATAAACAGCTACAAAAATTATAGTATATGTATACCATGGAATACTGTGCAGCCATAAAAAGAGAGAGACTTTACATCTTTTATGTTTACCTGGATGGAGCTGGAACATATTCATCTTAGTAAAGTATCTCAAGACTGGGGGGGGGAAGTATCCAATGTACTCAATACTATTATGAAACCAATATGTAAACACTTACACATTCATATGAATGACAAAACACAAAGATAGTCCAGAAAGAAAGAGGGAAGAGGAGGGAAAGGGGAGGGGAGGCGAGAAGATGAGTAGAGGGAGGGTATTTGGTGTGATCTCACCTAATGTGCACAATGTAAGGGTACATTTCAAAACAACTAAGAGTAAATTATAAGTGTCTTACCACAAAAAATAAGTAAGCTGATGGTTATGTTAATTAGTTTGATTTAAGTATTCCGCATTGTATATCAAACCATCACATTACACCCCATAAATGCATGCAGTTATGATTTAATAAAACTTAAGTTAAGAAATAAAATATAAACAAAAGATGTACATATTAAATTATCAAAAGTATATATTTTTTCTTAAAGTTCCCTGATTGTTTTTTGCTAAAACAAAGAGTATCATCTGTAGCCTGGCCAGTGTTGAAGTCACAATTTATATTTGCTATTCTTTTGTAGGTTATATTTATGTATTTTACTCCCACTTTGGGGATTTCTGGTCTAAATTTAGAAGAGAAAACTTTTTCTGGAAAGATCCAAATAGTCAATATTTTCAGCATTCAGTTTCTGTTGCAACTACTCAACTTTGACCTTATAACTTGAAAGCAGGCATAGGCAAAATGTTTACAAACGGGAAAGGCCATATGTCAAAAAAACATTATAAAAACAGGTAGGGAGCTGGATTTGGCGCCACAGCCACTGCTCTAGACTCTAGCAAGAAATTGTAAATCTAGAATTCACTCTCCTAGGATATCCTAGTTCCCCTATAAGAAGGATCCAGAGAAATACAAAATCACAATTTCCTTCTTATTTTTGTATAGAGTACAAACAAACTCATTTTATGGATGAGGAAACTAAGACCCAGAGAACTAACTTTCCTTCCTATCCCAGCAAGGAAATTTTGCCGTGTGTAACTGCAATTTATGTTTACTAGCCAGTGAATTTATGTTCACTTTACACTTATCATGGGACTATTGCATTTAATAAAAAAAATATTAAATTGTTTTATTGATAAAGACTGTTCTGTCTCAGTGAATTGTGATTTCCTATGGTTGTTTTTTTCCCCCTCAGATTTTATAGTATTTCCCTCAAAAATATTGCAGACAGAGCTTAGAAAGCTTAGCAGATTCACTTCTAACTAGTTTGGTGGTTGAAAGAACTTAAAGGACAGATTTTTGAAGAAACAGCATTTGCTTTCAGGAAAGGCTTGAAAACTGGCAAGAATTCAGATAACAAATGGAAGATATTCTCAGGGGGTTCATTTTAGTAACTGTACTTGGTATTAATGATCCGCCTAGGTGTTATTTAAACATGCCCAGTCAATACATTATGCAAACAACACCTTAGCCAACAGCATGCAGAGGGCTTTCAAACACTCTTCTCTTAGGCAACAAAGTCATGGTTAATTCATAGCCAAGGACACAACTAATGTGAGCAGTAAATAAGATCTTGCCATGCGGTCAGAAGATCAAAAAAAAAAAAAAAATAGTTCCTACCCTGAAATGGCTCAAGGACATCAGCCACTGCCTCTTTATTTGTTCTTCTGGTGCAAAGACAAGACCTAGCTAGTAGGACTATAGCTGACATTTGTGGAATGAATAAGTGAATGGATTATAGGGCTGCTGAAGAAGACTCAGTGATGTACAGAGATCACAGTTGTTTTCATTAGTTTTATTTCTTCTTCTATTCCATTAACATTATTGAAGATAAGAGTGAGGAAGAATCTCATGAGATGAGTCTTTTGAATGATGATCTGGTTCCATGGAAAAAAAATTGAGGCAGAGATACAAAATTATTAGGCCAATACTGTACATCTTCTGGTAAAGAGTCTACTAATAGATAAAATTCACAAATATTTTTCCACATTTTTATAGTGTCTTTTTAAATAGCCAAACTTACTATTGAAAGAATTTGTCCAGACAACAAAAGATTTCTAAATGTTCTCTGTCTTTAAAACCCAAACTATGAGGCTTCACTTGCAACTTTATATAACAAACTCCAAAAGGATGGGGGAATGGAATTCATGGGTGATCCATCCTCAAGCAGTTTATAGACATTCCCGCTAGAGTACCCCATTTTCCCCCTTTCCGACTCTAATGAATAAGACCTAGCAAGAGCTGATTTTGAGTAGTTAGGAAGAATAAAAAACTCTCCTCCCTTCCCCCCATGGGTAGTTTCTTGAAATTCCTTTAACAAAAGGCCACAATTTAATTTTTATTCCATAAAGATACTTAAAATGTAAACATCTCTGGAAATGGAAAAAATAAAAATAAAGCTGTTGACTTAGATTCACACTAAGGGGTAAATAGCCTATCAGATCTTTTCCAGAGAGCAGGCTCTGATGGCTATAGGCCCCCTGGAGGGAAAAAGGAGAACAAATGTTGCCTAATTTACATTTTCGCTTGAGGCTGCCCTGCTTCTAAATTGAGTGCAAGTCTCTACCTGATCAATGCAGGCAGAGGGGGAATTTATTCCTAGCACTTACAGTATTCATCCACTTCCTGTGCTCAGCTCTTCCTCTACCCACCAGCAGTCAGTCTACCAACTGCAATAAATGTTTTGTCCCTGTCTGGATGAAGCCACTCTGGATGGGATAAAATGCTAGACAAAAATCTTTTTAGGTAACGGTGACCCAGATGACTAGGAAAGGACACAGGTGTCCCATAGCCGGTGTTATTGGTCAGTTCTCCTGGGAGTGGACTCTGAGATGGCAGGGGATGTTTATTAGAGAGTAAGCTCAGAATCAACACCCCTTGGTGGACTGAGAAAGGCAGGGTGGGGCGGAGATGAAAATTGAGCTGCAATGTGATTGCGGCAAAGGTCTCACCCAGTCTCACAGGGAGACCTAGATCTGAGAGGACCCCTCAGAGTTGTCCTGAATTGAGGCAGGAGATCTGAGCCTTTTAACCCTGCCTTGGCCCACCACTGAATGTTGCCTAGGCCAGAAAAAGGGAAGACACTATCTTCAGCCAACAGCAAATCCCAAAGAGGGTACAAAGCTAAGGGGCAACAGCCAGCAGCACTCTCCCAGCAGCTGGGGAAAGAAGTGTTCAGACCCGGGGTGGGGGGGATCTTTGCAGGGTATCATGGTATCCACTGTAAGAAGTCACTGCACCTTTTCAATGCAGATTTTAAACTAAAGAAAACATTATTCATTGTTTTTCAGAAACTTTATCAAGATCTGCTCTTTTTTTCAGAAAATCATGTTACTCACAGTAATGCCACCCATGGTTTTTGAGTTGCCAATTCAACACACATGCATCGATCTGCATTTCCAACTGTCTCATTCATAGTAATTTGTGCAGCCTTCTGCCTGCTTCACTGTTAAGTGTGGTCAGACCATGAATCAAAATATTTGAAATGAATACTGTTATAAATTACTTTTATTTCTTTTTTTGGTGTGGCTAAGAATATGTGTGTAAATAATAATATTTACATAAATTTTATTTTAAGAAAGTAAAGAGAGAATCACAGAATATTTTGTTTGAAAATAGAGCATTAGAGTAGAAAAGTAATTTCGGTTGAGAGCTTGCTCTACAGTAATTCTCAGAATAAGTTGCCCTTTAAAATCACCTAGAAAACTATAAAGTATCCACTGTCCAGGTCATACTAAAGACTAATTAAAAACTAAACATCACTATTTCTTTTTAAACTCCTCATGAAATTGCAACCCACAGGTAAGTGTGAAAAGTCTGTGCCCTGGGGCAGCAGATCTCAAAGTTGATCATGCATCACCATCACTTGGAGATTGATCCACCACAGAGTGCTGGGCCTCACCTTCAGCAGTTCTGATTCATTCTCTGGGATGGGGCTGAGAATGTGCATTTGTAGTCAGTTTCCGGGTGATGCTGATGGTGCTGATCCAGGGAGCAAGCAGAATTTGAGAGGCAAGGTTCTAAAGGCTTTTCCTGCCTGACCAGAGCCCCCCACTCCATTTAGCAACTCTTCCTTGGTCACTGGTCTATTCTATTAAATGTTTTAGAAAATAATCCCCTTTCTGAACCTTTGGAGACACCCTTTTTCCTATATGCATCTATTTACAAATGCCGTGTTTTCCCACCCACCCCTGACTATCAACCACCAGCTACCAGGTAAGACAACATCTGACTCCTTCCATGATTTTCTCATTTCCTTTTGTCTTGGATTTCCTCACCATTGTAGACATGACTCTACAGATTACAAAACTATAAATCTCCCTGTGAAACAACAAACTCACTGCTTCTATTGCACAGTTCAATTCCAGTATCTATGGAATTGATCTATCTATCTATTGATCTATCTATCTATTCTAGTATCTATGCTGCTGGGAACCAAACATATTCACCAATGTCTTTTCATACTTGCTGTTTTTAATCCTGAGGTGGGCCAGATACAGCTGTTCTTTTTTACTATATAGCATTTGCTACCATGTTCTCGAAATACACTACATCTTTTTTGTCTTTAAGCAAGCAAAGTCAATAATTAACACAAAGATGGCAGTAGAAATTTGGCCATAGCCCTCTCTTAGTTTCTCCTAAAATCAGAGCATTTTACAGGAGGATTTAAAATAGGATTTTTTTTAGACCACTGCCTCCTGCAATTCTTTCAACAGACCATAGAGTTTTTTCCTTTGTTTGTTTGTTTTGGGGGGAGAAAATTAAGCTATATTAAAGCAACATTGTTATAGATTACCAGAACAATCAGTGTTAACATGTGATAAATGAAAACATTTATTGTAATATCTAAATCAACCATGAAGAAAATAACACAAGTACTTCTAAATAGTAGCAAAAGAATTGAAATAATATACCAAATTTCCTTATTTAACACAAAACAAAGCATTAAAGGTGAAACAAAAGAACATAAAAGATATAAGGCACTTAAAAAATTAGCATATATAAATTATCAAAAATTTCATTAAACATGTTTGGTCTATATTACAGAGAAAACACATCTTGCATGAGAAAAAATAATAATTATCAATATAGGAACCTAAAAACAAAGCCCCCAAATAAATGAAGCAAAAACCAACAGAAATTGAAAGAACTTTAGGAGAGAGTTTTCCAAAACTCATAATAAGACTCAAATTTCAGCCAGGTGTGGTGGCTCAGTCTTGTAATTCTAGCACTCTGGGAGGCTGAGGTGCTTGAGCTCAGGAGTTCGAGATCAGCCTGAGCCAATTTCTATTAAAAATAGAAGAAACTAGCCAGGCATGGTGACACAAGCCTGTAGTCCCAGCTACTATTTGGGAGGCTGAAGCAAGAGGACTGCTTGAACTCAAGAGTTTGAGGTTGCCGTGAGCTACAATGATGCCATGGCACTCCACCCAGGGTGACAGAGTCAGATTCTGTCTCAAAAAAAAAAAAAAAAAAGAAAGGAAGAAAAAAAAGACTCATACCCTCAAATACTAGCACTAAATCTGAAAAGGAAGTTTGGTGATTCAAATAAAAATTAACTTTCCTTTTTAAGAGAGCCTGAAGAAAAAGGGGACAAAAAGGTTCTTGTTTTCTCTAGTAAAAGAAAAATATTCACACAATTTTTCAGCTTAGGCAAGATTAATAACTCATAATGTGAAGATATTGGCTTCTGTTGAAGTGAATATCAAGATTTATTGACCTGCGGAGTAAATATTAACTGAGGTGAAACTGAGGTTAATAACAAACCTCAAGGGATAATACATCTTCATATTTGCTGAAATAAAAAGTCAGCCCATATATTGCTCATACATCCATTCAAAAACCTCTTTAACCAAAAAGCTCTGGAAATCTCTTTGCTCTGACAGATTGCTTAAATATATGACTAAATTTCCATTTGTATTAACATTCTCTGGTACTAAGGCAACCAGAAAAGCAAAGCATTAATCACTTCATCGAGGATCATCAGCAGCCAATCAAGGGGCAGTTACTTATTTACATATGAGATCTTATTGGCAGAGTCTGATCCTAACCAACATCTCATTGTCTTCAATTACACTGATGTAGCAAAGTGTGTTCATCTGACCCACAGGAACATTCAGTCATCTAATAACCCCATCTTTCTGCACTTTCAAAGAAAAAGATTCTAACCAAATAAATATGTTCGTTGTCATCATGAACAAATTTTATAAACTAACCTTTGTTATGAATACTTCAAAAAAAATACGAAATATAAATTTACATGAACAAAGGGGAGAGATTTCTGGGCTACAGCACCAGAGGGCCAGGGTCAGAATTCGGGTTCTACAACTTATTTGCTCTGTGATTTTAGACAAGTCACTTCATGGCTCTGTGCCTCAGTTTCCTCATCTGTAGAATGAGAATAACAGTGGCACCAATTTCATAAGGTTGTTGTGTAGAGTTAGGATATGTAAAGGGTCTTTAAGTGTGCTCAGAACATAGTAAGGAATAAGTATTAGTTTAAAGGAAAAGTCCTAGGGGAAAGGGACCTTTAAGATCATGTGGCTTAAAAGTCTCAAACTTTTGTGGATATCTGATATACATAGTTTTCTCATGGTTGGCCTGAGCCACTGACTTTTAGATGTTGATACCATTGATGTTTTTTTTTTTTTTAATTTACATTTAGTTGCCAATACTTAGAACTCAGAATAATTTCATGCAAAAAGTAATAAGGATAAACAGATTTTCAGAAGACACTTCCACGGATGCACATATATTCTCAGAGGCCAAAACTCAAGTGCTGCTAAACAGTGCCTGCTGCAGAAAGGCAGGTGTGTTCTTTAGTTTGCACCAGGTGTGAGCTTGCCCTTGGCCTCAGTCCCCACCATTCCTTCTTGATGCTTTTCTTTTACTAGAATAAAAAGTAAAGAAAATTTTGCCCTCACGCCCATGTCTTTTTCAAAAATGAAAAAAAAAAAAAAATGAAGACTGAGAAAGGTACATGTTTCTAAAAAATGTGAGCCAGATCTGTTTTGAGAACATAAAGAGGATTTCTAGGTTTAATTCACCAACAAAGTGTATCTGTAGCAAAAGACAACCATTAAGCCTCCATTAGTAAAACAAACCGTGAGAAGAACCATGACCAGTATGTGGAAAAGATGCCTGATGAAAAGCTTAATGATCTGTGAAAGAGACTGACATTTTAACAGAGTTGCTTTTGGAAATGTAAAGAAAATAAGTGGTATTGTTGTGATAGGCTGTAATGTACATTTTTTTACATTTATTTGCCTGCCCCACCCCATGTAGGTATTTGTATTTCTAACCCCTGATTTAAGACAACTTATCACTGCATGCATAAAGAAACTGAACCAGAAAAGCTAAGGGACATTGTAGCTTTTGACTAATTGTAGCATGCTAATTAGAGGCAGAAGTGAGAGGGAACACAGGTCTCCTGGCTTCACTCTGGGTCCTTCTGTCATTCCAATATAAATACAAATGGCTTCCAGCATGATTTCATGGTTATTCAAAGTGAATACACTCCCCATGTGAACTGAATCCCAGCCTTCTCACCTTCTAAGATGGTAAAGAGAGGTACATAAATTCCCTGAGCCTTAACTCTCCAGTTAGAAAACATTAATCCCATCCCTATGCAAGAATTATAATTGTCCAAAGTGTTTTCAAGATGGAATAAAATGTTTGGTCTCCTGGTTCTTGCATTAACAGAACATACAAATATAGTCAACACTCACCTGAGGTCTTCACTGCTAAAATGTAAATGTTAATAGTGGAAATATAAAAAAGCACTTAAACAATAAATATACATTTGGCAACATGACATCTTAACAGTTTCCAGAAATTTCCCCCTTTTCTTATCTCAATATAGTAAAAGCAGTCTTTATTGCTTTTGAAGAAAATGCAGCCTAGTTTGATATCTCTTACTTAATCTTAGCCAACCCTCTGATTCACCCTGATTTTATTGTATTATCTCATTTTCTTGTAATTCTGTGTGACCACTGCTCAGACACTTTTGAAAGACTACAAGATACGTGCCCAAAACTATAAAAAATAAGAGCTGGGACAACTCTCTCCCACAGACTGACACACAGCTTATTAAAGACAAAGGCAATAGTATTAATGAGTATCTACAATTATTTACCCAAATGATTTTTGTGCTTTCTGTGCCTTTGCTATTCCTCCTTTAGCCAATGGCTTTCTTTAAAATAGGAATAACACATTCTTATTCTATTGCTTTTTTTTTTCGATGATGTGGTTTGGTTTGGTTTTAGGATATAATTGATCTTTTTTCCTCCAGCATTTACCCCCTGCCTCCCCTCTTGCTCCCCTTCAAAGTGATGGGGCTGTAACAATTGTCCCAGGGAATGGGATGGAAAACTCCAAATAGATGGGGGAAAGGAGGGATGGCTGGATCAAAATAAAAGTGAAGTTGTGAGGTTTTTAAAATGATTTTTACAGCATATCTATTACCTGAGATTGTGAGCTCATTAAAGGACAGAATTTGAGCACCAAGGTTGCAGCGCTCTTTCAACAAGTCTGCTTAAAATCCCCTTAAGAAAACCTGTTCCCTGCCACTGACCTGTGCACACAGAGCAGAAACAAGGCCTTTCTCTTTGTCCCCTCCCTTTCCTCCACCCTCCAACTCACTTATCATTACCTCCTCTTGTTTACTTCATCTTTAGGGTTGCAAAGGCCTAGAGATTTTACCGTCTCAGGGCTCTGGCCTGTCCCTTGTTCTCTGTCTTTCCCTCCACTGCTCCAACCAAGGCCCTTACCATCTCTTGACTGTCCTCCTAGACTTCTGACTCAACTCCTGGCTTTCACTCGTGTTCTCTTCAAGTCTATTATTCTCCATGCAGTCTCCCCAGAAATCCACCATGCACATCTGGCCATATCATTCTGCCTTGCCAGGTAGTTTTAGCTCCTGCTCTTCTAAGCCCTCTTTGATCTCTCTGAAAACTTAGGCTTTCGTCCTCTCTTTTCTCCAGTCTGTGGTTAGCCTGCTACCACAGGGCTGTCTCTTTCCTTTTTGGTTTGTATGATCCCTCTGCCCAAAATACACACCTCACCCTGTCCTTCCTCTCCTCTCCCACGGAACTAACTCGTGCTTATCCTGTAAGACTCAGAGATTCCCACTTCCTCTAAATATTTGACCAGCTGCTCCAACAGATGGATTAGCTGTTCCTCCCTACCACTCCCTTTCACACCCTCATACCCGCTGCATTATTTTCTAAGCATCCATTTATGTGTCCATGTCTCCTGCACTAGAATATATGAGTTCTGTCAGGGCAGGGGCCACGCCTACTCATTGCTTTATTCTTTCCTACCAGAAACTAGCACAGTCCTGAATGAATTTTGGTTGAATCCACAGTAGATGAAACACACACCTCTCTCTCTTTCTCTGAGGGATTAAGGGATTGTACTGGAAGATATAACTCCTAGACTAGTTAATGCCCCAGTTGAATTGATATATATGCTTGCCCTGAAAAGAAGAAGGATTAGGGATTCAAAGAACTGAGATAAAGGATGAGTAAGTTTGAAGATCAAAAAGAAATTGGAGCATAGCATTAGGTTATTCACAGGAGCAAAACACAAACAAAAGTCATTAAATGTATAGGTGATGACAGAAAGGGAGAAAGAAATTGACATCTATTGGCCATTTTGATCAGCCAGCAGAGTGCAAGATGTTTTAAGTGTGAGTTTAACTTATTTTAATATCACTGAAGTTATCTAAGGTAGATATGATTGTCCAGAGAAAACTAAAGCTGAATCTTTTATTGGTATCAACTGCTAATAAGAGAGGGTATTTGAACTTGGCTGAGTGATGCCAACACGATGCCCTTCTTGCCACACCATGTTACTTCTAAACATACACACGAGAAATTTTTCTTTTTTCTCAGTTTGTTCTGGGAGTAGAGGGAAGGAAGTAGAAGGGCACAATATCTCCAGGTAGTCTAGTAATGGTAATAATAGCAAACATGTGCATAGCAATTAAAATGCACTTGATCCTGAAAGCACATGTAATGAGAATAAGGTGGAGTCGGGCAGGCTAGGGCAGATGTGCCACAGCTGGTCTGGTGGGTGTAGGTCCTGCCTGACCCTCACCCCTTGTCTCCCATTCTCCACCCTTAAGATGTAGTTTAGGTGGACCAATTTAGGAGATTAACTTTTGTTTTTTTTTTGAGACGGAGCCTCAAGCTATCCCCCTGGGTAGAGTGCCATGGCATCACAGCTCATAGCAACCTCCAACTCCTGGGCTCAAGCGAGTCTCCTGCCTCCACCTCCCAAGTAGCTGGGATCACAGGCGC
>CAUYQV010191406.1:0-10775 GCA_963574575.1 Galagoides demidoff | reverse complement strand
GCTAAGAATAAATATGGCGTTCATCTTTACATTACTCAAAAGTTGGTAAAATGTATTTCTTAAGTAAGCACTTACGCAAGTCTTTAAATTCAAATACCTAAAAGAACCACACTGTTATTGTAAATGGGTGAGGTAGAATATCGTGTAGGGGGACCAGACGTCCCGATTTTGGCAGGACAGTCCCGCTTTTCAACAATTTCTCCTGTGTCCCTGGCGTTTTAAAAAAGTCCTGATTTTACGGGCTGGAGAACAAGAAGGGAATACATGGTTTTCGGCCGCCATATGGCTATTTCGCCAGAATATGAGTTTTATATTATTTATGTTAATTTTATAATGTTAAACTATAATAAATAATTGCTGAGAAGTGATTATCGAGAACTGCTTATCAAAGTTTGCCTTGTTGTCAGGCCCTGCCCTGCCCCGTCCCCAGCCCGGCGCTCAGCCCCCGCCCATGTTGTCCCGCCTTACAGATGTTAAAATCTGGTCACCCTAATATAGTGGGAGTGTGGTAGACATTAAACAAAGGCATTTAGTTTTACATTTTTGAGAACACTGAAAGACTAAACAAAATCTAGCTCCAGACTGCTAGCTGGTGACCCTTGATATGAAGGAATACAAGAATGGGTAGTTAGTTCTATTAGGTCCACATTGTAGTTTTCTCTCGATTTTCAGGATCAGGGATGGACAGTAAAGCTCGGCTAAAAATTCTGGCAGTTACATCCAAGGAGATGACTATGGGGATGGGCATTTATTTCCAATGCTAATTAAAGAATGGGGAAACCAATATTCTCTACAGCAGGACTGTACTGATAACATGTATATAATTTTATAGCATTAAAGGAATAAATGAAAAAACTCTCACAGGATAGCTTTTCAAACATTGAAAACTATTGTGGTTTAGAAATCCTCTCAAAACAATGTCTTGCAATGGCTTGAAATGACATGAGTCTGTGGGTCAGCTGAGTGGTTCTGCTGATCTGTGCTGGGCTTGGTTGATCTTAATGGGGCTTTCATATGTATCTGTGGCCAGATGGGAGACTTCCTGTGAACTGGCGCGCGCGCGTGCGTGCGTGCATGCGTGTGTGTGTGTGTGTGTGTAAGGGGGCTTAGTTACATTCCTTGACTTTCCTCCACTGTGTCTCATATCCCTCCAGCAGGCTATCCTGGAAACTTTTTCAAGGTTCTAATTGAGTCTGATTGTGTCAAGTTGCTACTGTTCCACTGGGAAAAAAGTGAAAAAAAGCCACATGGCCGAGCCTAGGGTTGGTGTGGGAGGGCATAACCAAAGGGTGCACAGACACAGGGAAGCAGGTATAATTGGACTAGTTAATGCATTAATCCACCCTGAAAGCTCTTAACTCTTTCTGATTCTTCTTCTCATTAGTCCATCTATAGTTCATTCAGCCATGGAAGTAATAGTGCATGAATCAAATCTTCATTTCATGTTGTTAAGTGGTCTGAGTAAACAGTGAGGATAGAAAAAGTACATATTTAACAAAGCAATAGGGTCCAGATAACACTCACATGGCCCAGGAGTCAGCCATGCTCACCTGACTCCAAGGTTATAGCATGCCTGAGATTCCTGGTTAAAAAAGTTTTTAAAGGTTAAGAACAGGCAATTCACTAATTGCCTAAAACATGAGCTATTATACCCATAATGACTATCTACATTTTTCCAGTTCTTTTTGGATAACTCATTTTTACCAAGTGTTATGCTAGCAGACATGAAGAAATCAGTCATTTTAATACAAGCTGAACATAATTAGATAACTTTGGACAATTCAATTTCAGTTCCGCTAAAACTATAATATGGAAAGAAAGGTTAGGAATGGTAATGATAAAATAAACTTTTATATGCATTTGAATCATATTTGAGTTACATCCACAATGTGTATTCTTTTGGTATTTAGGTTTGTTATGTTTTAAAAATTATTTATTCTTTATGGGATAGATTCAGGATTATGTTTTTTCTATTACTGATCTCTCCTAAAACACCCCTAGAATGAGTGAGTAAATCTTTTTGTAAAAGTCACACCTTATATAACCTCTCTTGGAATAAGTGATTCCCAAAGTGAATCTGCTTCTTATTGACATTAGAATTGCAGTTTACGAAACAAAAACAAAACAGAGCAAGCTTCTACATTCCTAACCCCAGAGCTTTTGATCCAGTAGGTCTGGGTGTAGAAAGGTTTGATGTATTTCTACAAACTCCCCAGTCTATGCTGATTCAGAGCTAGATTTGGGCCCCACATTCCTTACTGATATAATTTATATACATTAGGAACGAAAAAGTGGAGTAATTTGGAAAATGTTTTGATAAGATCAGTGTCATCATTGAAAGCCTAAGCCAGAAGTTTTCTGTTCTTTTCCATCATAAATCCATTAGGTGCAGGAGATGTCTGCATATGAAAAGGGTTAAATTTCATTTCTAAAAAAATCTTCCCTAAAGAGACAAATCACTATAAACTTCTAAGCAACAGTTCTCAATATTGGATGTGTCTTTCAGTCACTGGGGAATTCTTTGAAACTTCGGTGCCCAGGAGGCATTTCAGACCTATCATATCAAAATCACTGCCTGGGAGCCAGGGATCAGTGTTTTCCTTAAACTGCCTGGTTTTCTAATGTATAGCCAAGCCACAGCCCTAAAGAGAAGCACACTTGATGTACCGTGACGGGAGAAGGTAAACCAGTTGAGGATGAACAGTGACGAGTGCCTTGGATTTTGACAGGCCATTGGAAGAAGGAAAGGACAGCAGACGCTGGGGTAGCAGGAGCAAAGGCATGGGAATCGAAAAGTGCACGGAGTGTCTGGGAGACTTTTGGGAGCAGGAAGAATTCCTGACTGGCCAGCACAGAGCTATGCCTCCGTGTTTCAAGGGATGTGGCTTAAACTTCATTTAGGGCTGGAGTCAAGGGCCTTACTGCATTGATTTTATGATTGTGTGCTGTCACCCAAGTGATCTGACAAATCCAATGAACTGAATTTCTGAGCTCAAAAGTTTCAAAATACTATTTCATGATAGGACACCATTTCCCAGAAATAATCTGCACAAAAGCCCCAAATAAGTTAGTGAAACACTGCCAGGCATGCTCTCTCCCCTCTCAGAGACTTAAAAAGCATATTGGAAGTTTTTCAGTAAAGTTTGTTTGTTTACTCTAATACTTCCCAAAATATATTCTATTTATGCATCATGTGTATTAATATTCTTAGAAAATAGTGTTCCACAGAAATGCATTGCCATCCTCCCATTTTTTTCCAAAACATGCTTCCTTTATTTTTCTGAAATTCAATTTGCTTCAGCTAGTCGTTTTTATTTCTTTTCCTAGTTGTGTTATAGGGAAGATACTTTGTCCTCAAGAAATTTCTCCGTAGGTCGCATTTTTTTTTTATCTCCTCTTAGAGATGAAACAAAGTTGCCTAGTTGAGAGAATAGTTAATGTTTCATTATATAACGGTGATGGTGTATATTTTAAAAAAGGAAGAAGAAATATTTTGAAAAGACTTAGAGAAGATGAACAATGTCACATTATTGAAACAGCTGAGGGTAAATTAAGAAATAACAGATGGAAGTTATGTGTGGATTATCACACCCAGGTGCCACTGTGTACACAAATTGGCAGCATTTTACCTAGCTCTGGGGCCTTTTTCTTTGCTTCATCCTGAAGAGATTTTTCTTTTGTTGTTGTTAAAAAGTCATTGGTTTTAAATTCGCACTTCGTAAAAAGTAGACAGTTCAAAATATTCAAATAATGACAGCTTATTACACAGAATCCCATGACGAGTTTCTATTTTTACATTTTTCGACATCTGTTGTACTATTTGTTCACACACTATCCCTGTGAAAAGGAAACCATATAGGTCCCCATTTCAAAGGTGAAGATATTTAAGCTTAAATGGACTCAGAAGTTTAAGAAAGAGATATTTAAGGGCACTGCCACTATCAACAAGTGTATCAAGTATGGCTTATCATTATAGTTTTATCTTCATGGTTGATAACACTGGGGGACTGTCATGTGTCCAACAGGCCAGCCATGTGATTCTTCTTTGAGGTATAACCTATTATCCCTAGACAACGGAATCATTTTGATTCCCTTTAATTTGTTTTGCTACTCAGAATTATTTAATATTCATAACTTTTGCAAAATTTTTTTCTTCCAGAGGTGGAAAGAGAAAAAACTGAGTGAGAGTGAATGGTCATTTGTTATCTGTGTCATCTGATTTACTGTGATGACTGTACAGATCTGGCATGTCACACATAATGTGCTTACTACAAACTTTAGGACAAAAAGTACTATCTCCAGAAGAATTAAAAAGAGAAGAGGGAAAAGAAAGATGAAGTTCAGATAGTCGCTTTGAAAGTATTTCTAAATAGAAGAGATTTGTTGTTGTTATAACATTAACAACATTTTCCTAGGCAACAGAAAGACCCTGTAGCTGATGAAGGACGTGGCTTCTGGTTGAATAAGACTAGAACTAGATTTCATTGTCATTTCATTAATATACATGATTAAAACATGATTTGAGAGTAGCCATCCTATTAATCTTTATTTTAATGCATTGTTTTCCTCATATTCAAAGTGCTAAAAATTCACTGTTTTAATGTTTTTTGTAACGTATTTGAAACCATCCTTGGGTGCCATAAAACTTCCATGTTTTGTTATTTTAAAATATTTTACTTCATGCTAAAGTAAATAAATATTATACTAAGAATATTCTTAAATATTGTACTCAGAATTTATTTTATAAAGAGAAAACAGATCCCATATTCTGTTAGACAAATGCTATAACCCGCCACCCCGCCGCCACCGAAGGTTATTTTTCTCTTCCTTAAGAATATACTATTTAGAAAGTCTTTACTAAAGGCAGTATGTTTTCAATTGTACAGAGTGCTAAGGACAAAATTTATTTAAAATGTATTTCATTTCTAGTTTGGAACCATTATTTCACGACATTGGCTTTAATAATATTTAGCCAAAATTGGTGCTAATTTAAAAAATGGAAAACAGTTTCCAACTACAATCTGAGTATGTAAACAGGTATACTTAATGACCATTGAGTTAAATATTATATACAAATTCTCAATTCTCCTGTATTGGTGTTTAGATAAACTTTAGCTGAGCTGCTAAAGTTGAATAAGTGTGGCCAATTGGGACAATTTGTTCTGTTTTATCCTTCTTCCTATCGAGCAACGTTGTTTCACCCTCTCTCTCTCAGCTCAGTTGCAATTAACCTCACTCATCCATTTAATGAAACCTATGCCAACACTGTGCCGGCAAAGGACTTGCCCCTAATTTTCTTTTTTTCTCATTTAGATGTCTAAATGAGATGAGGTTGCTTCATCCCACTCCCTGCTCTTTTCTTTCTTTCTGGGCTGCCTTGCCAGACACGAGAATGCCTATGTAAGAATAACTTGCTGTATACTCAGACAACTATGCCAATGAGGGTGTTGTCCTGAGGAGGAGCTCTGCCTACAAGTCTGTAAGCAAACATTAGGACATTTAAGGCCACTTTAGAGCTGTGTGTTCAAATCCGACTGGACAGTGGCCTTGGGACTCCAAGGTTGAGCGTTTGTGAATTTTCATTTAAAGAATGAGATACCTGGGGAACTGTCTGGAACTCCACATTTAGGACTCATCTTAGCCTAGAATACTTATCTTCATAACTGAGTTACTGGAGATGTCCACTCTAAACAATTTTCTCTTAGGTTTTCTGCTCCACCAACTTACAATTCTCTCTTCCTTCATTCATTTGTCTTAAAAACATAGACCAAGATTTGTCTTCTGCTTCCACATCATCTTTAACTTCTCCAGTCCCCTGCAAAAACACCTCTTTTCATAATCGCAATTAATTTTTCTGTTAGGTGATTTCTAAATTTACATGTGAAGATTTCACCTCTACCCAATTGGCAATCTGCGTTTCTTTATATCTTTTAGACATGTCCACCTGATGACCTCTTGATATCTGGCACTAATCCATCTAAAAGAGATTTATTATTACACATATTAATTGTTTAAGAATAAGTATCTCAGTACTTCTATGAAAGCAACTTATATTTACTCACACTTTCTTATGAAAGATAGAACACAACTATAGCCCAGGATGAAAGAGAGAAATGGAGTGGAAGGGGGGAGTTTGATAGAGGGAGGGTAGAAGGCAGGACCACACCTGTGGAGCATATTGCAAGGGTACAAGTCCAATCTGTCAAGTGTAGAACATAAATGTCTTATAATAATAATCAAGTAAATGAGGCAAAAGCTGTGTTGATTGGTTTGATGTAACCACGTCAGATTGTAAAAAAAAATCAACACATTGTACTCCACATACGCACAAATGTATTCATGATATGTGTATATGACTTATTAAAAAAAAGAGTAAGTATATGAATGTCTCTCCAAACTTTGTCCCTTGTGACACTTGTGTTGCATGAGATTTAATAGTTTCACACACAAACACATACGTACATAGTTTTATAACAAGTTTTCCTAGAACTTTATCATATTTATGTTAAACGTAAATATTTAAGACAAAGATATGATATTTAGTGTTTTCCTAAATTGACAGTGGAATCTTCTCTGTGTTGAGTATCTATAAACATATCAGAGTCTCCAGTAAATTGTTGTTTATAAGAAATAATTGCTTGGAGGAACAGCTCAGCCTTGCTGCTCTGAACCTCTTTGTTGATAACAATTAAGAAAAGCATAAGATATTTCCCTGGACTTTCAATCCTCTTCTCATGTAGACTTAAAATCTCAGTTATTTTTGATGCCTCTCTACTTCTTATGTTCTATAACACAATACAGGAGTTCTTTTAATTCTGTCCTTAAAAATGTCGTATTTCTCTACTCTTGTCTTCATGCTTCTTCACTTCAGAGCTTTTTTTCCCTCTCTCATTTAAAAGTTTGATGTTTTTCGAATTGGACCTCCAGGCTTCAGCCTCCCCTTCCATAGTTCCGTGGTTCTAGAGTTTGCAGATTAATCCTTAGAGCTGTGTCATTATTATGCCACTTGTTTCCTTTATAATCTGCAATGGCCCTTCATTTTCTAAGCGAAACCCTTATTCTCCTGACATTCCAAACACGTCATATTAACAACCACCTCATCTTTTCCTTGTTTCACAATGTACATGCTGATGTCGTTCTGGAGGACTCTTTCTACCCCAGCACCTCTTTTTTACTGCTCTTCCTGACCCTTGATCTACTCTGCTTTCTCTGTTTCATTACTTCTCCATCTCTGTCTGAATGAATTTTCATCCTTGTTTGTAATTCAAGTCCTTGTTCCAGTGCCATTGTTCTTTATGAAGTGATCCCTGATTCTTCCAGCCAGAATAAGCTCTTTTTCCCTTAGCCTTTAATGGTGGTACACTTTGTTTGTGGCTCTGTATTTCTGAGTACATTTCTCAGCAATTTGCCTTATTCTTTAATGCATGTTCTATTTACCCTTCTTATTTATTGAATTTAATGATGGCTGAGAGCTTCTTATATTCACAGGATTATAGGATGATCGGGTAGGAAAGACCTCATATCTAATGCAACTCTCTTATTTCATAGATAAAGGAAAAAACTCTAAGACATTAAATGTTTCAACCAAGTCCTCCTAGCTTGTTAGTGCCAGAGTTGGGACGAGCACACAAGTATGAACTCCTAAATAAGTGCTCTTTCAAGTTTAATTTATTTGTGTCTCTTGCTCTCCTTGCCCATGGCAGTAATGATTGTCAAGCATTCTGTATGTGCCAGGGACCTGACCTTTACCTTGCCTAATTATAAGAGTAAACCAGAGTGTGGGCATTAGTATCCCCCTACTACAGATAAAGAAACTCAACTTCAGTGAGGTTAAATAAAATTTTTAGGTAGAAGAGTTTGGGAACAAAGTTGGGTCCACTTGACTTCAGAACCTATGCTCTAGGGTCAAAGGTTGAATAAAAAAAAGTCCTATATATTTTAGGGTGGGAGCTTAGATATGCATCCTGTATTATTCTATTTCTCTGGGATTCAAGAACACTAATGTAAGACAGTGGTTTTTCTTAGAACCACTTGAAGTGAGCCCGAGAGTGATTTCTAGGGTGTTGGCAGCATTCTATGTCTCTGATCTGGCTTCTCCTTATGCGGATGTATTTAATTTATGAAAATTATGATTTCTGAAATTTTCAGTATTAATATTATACTTTAGTAAAAAGTTAGGGAAAAATAAAACTAGAGCAGCTTCTGTTTACAGGAGGACACAAACTTTCCAAACTAAGCTCTGCAGCTGAAGCTTCAGGGAGAACCTGATGGTGGCAGTGTGACTGTGAGGAGGGGTGTACTTTGGAAATGGTCCTGGCGTGGCATAGATAAACATGAACAAAATGGAGAGCAGTTCTTTGCCGTACCCTGTCAATAGAAACTTGTTAAAGAAATCATAAATGTGTAGGATGATTAGAAGTGATGAACTACATTTAATTTCTAAATCCTCTGTTTTGTTTACCCCCTTTTCTTACAAGTTTTATTATACATTATTTTTACTATAAACATGCATTGTTACTGAAAGTGATTATACAGTCTTCATGAGGTGTAGTTTGAGAAATGAAGATCATCCAGAGATGTACACACCACAGACTGCAGGCCACATGCTGGTTTCGTGAGTGCTGTTTTGCTTATCTGTGGTGCGGTTATCATGAAAAGTATGCACAGACTTTTTTTTTTTTTTTGCTAATTAGCTTTCATTAGTGTTTGTGTATTTAATGTGTGCCCCAAACAACTCTTACTCATCCAGTGTGTGGCAGAGAAAAAGAAGAAGTTGGATAACTCTGGTTTGTAGCAGTGACATTGGTCATGGAACCTGGTTTTCTAATTATATAGCCATCTATTAACTGTGCTACAATTCTTATCTTAATCACATGGGTAATCTCATATTTCTATTTAGATTGCTTATTATTGCTATGGTTGGGAATAATTCATAAATATACATATTTATTTTATAATAAATTGCATTGTAATATTAATTCATACTTTCAAACTGTAGATGCAATTAAAATGGTAAATTAGCTTATCTATCCATTATACAATGTTTAAATTTTTTTCATAAATTTACTTTTATAAAGTATACCTTTGGAAACCATTCGTTGCAAGACATCTTAGGAGAGATCTTCTCTGAAGATTCAAGAAACTAAAAAATACATTTGTTATTCTTGAGCTCATATTTATAATGAAAATTCTTATTTTTGCTATTCATTATTATTTGGCTATCAGATGATGTGATTTGAATGTCTCTATTGTGAAGGAATCAATGTCACAATTAAATTTATATTAACATTTTTATTGATTGGCCAAATGGTAAATATAATTATGCTTCTGATCACTGTAGTTGAATAATATCAACAAGCCCGGAGGTTCATCAACAGAGAGAGCTTTTGACTCCCCTTATGGCTATGTTAGACCCAGTGACCCTTCTTCTACCTCCACTGACATAACTGAAAGAGTGAGCAGAGACCCTTCACTGTGAGGAAGTGAGAACGTGGTTATTTCACATTCCCTTTAACTTCTGTTTGAAGTATTTTTCATGGTTCATAGTTATTCATTTACTTTTATAATTTTCTTAGTGTTTGTGTTCACAGAGCAGGGATTGAGCTTGTCATATTGCACCTCCAATGCCTTGCACAGCATCTCCTACATAACAGATGCTAGACAAATATTTATTAAATGAATGTGTAGCCTCAGTGAAATTTTCTAAAGGCTCCAGACATACTTAACTGTCTATCTAAGTTTCTATTCAATATTTGAGATTAATCATTGCAGCATTGTTCCATTTGAAATAATTTCTAGCCCATTATTGACAGCCTAGGAGTAGAATTGGAGTGAGATTTGGAGACACTTGGAGAAAGCTGCCAGTTAAAGAAGAGGACAGTGGATTTCAAGGAAGAAGGTGTAAAAGGAGAAGGGAAGAGGGTTGAAAAAAGAAACAAGGGAGAAGTCCAGCCCTGGGAGGAGAGAGGAGAATGAGAGGAGAGTGAAGGTGGAATGAAAAGTTTCATAGCAACAACCGGTCAGTGGTGAAGCCAGAGCAAAGGGGTTCCTCTGGAGCAGAGGACCTCTGCTCAGCCTCTTGCTGGAGGAACAAGACCTCACCACCTGAGCTTCAGTTTTCTCTCTGTAATGTGAGTGAATTGGCTTCTAGTGGATCCCAAGTTCCCATCTAGTGGATTTTGCAGCCTTTGAATTTTATGAAAACTTTCTGAGGAAATGAACGAAGGCCACAGACTTGATGCTCTTTGTTGGTAACACTTAAGTGCTGTGTTGAGGGGAATGGAAGTAAGTGAGCAGCTCTTGAGCACTGGGCAGTGATAACGAGAGAGCAGCAGGTACAGATCTGTCATTGAAACAACTTGCGAGAAACTAAGTTAGTAACATGGAAAGTAATGAACGTCAATTTTAAATGGTCTTTTTTTGGGAAAAAACCCTTTCTTAGTCTACCATTTTATCACATGTAATTACATTTACTTTTCCTACTTTATCTGGTGGATGGATATGTACTTCAGGACAATTTGACATTTTAAAAAGTCCCAATAGTACTTGTTTTGCTGTCTGACTTCTGCTATAAGTAAAAATCAATTCCAAGAGGGATTCTTAAAACTATGTACATACATGGAAATCAAACAATTTTCTCCTGAATGATCTTTGGGTCACAATGAAATTAAGATGGAGATTTAGGGTGGTGCCTGTGGCTCAAAGGAGTAGGGCGCTGGCCCCATATGCTGGAGTTGGCGGGTTCAAACCCAGCCCCAGCAAAAAGAAAAAAAAAA
>CAUYQV010191404.1:0-22328 GCA_963574575.1 Galagoides demidoff | reverse complement strand
GCTTTCCTGTGATAGCTAACTATCAGTTTCATAGTAGGGTTGAGTACATTGGATACTTTTTCTTCCACTCTTGAAATACTTCGCTAAGAAGAATATTTTCTAGCTCCATCCATGTAAACATGAAGGAGGTAAAGTCTCCATCTTTCTTTATGGCTGCATAGTATTCCATGGTGTACATACAGGGAGCCTTTCTTAATCTGGGCTGGTTCTAAATCTACTCTGGTCATTCCTTGCCAGGTTATGGGCAAGGGGCAAAAACACAGTGAATGATGGTGGGAAGGGGCGAGACAATGAAGGGGGGATGGAGACGCCCACCGAGGCTCCTGTGATCCACTCTGCCCCTGAGTGCAGCACAGACTGAGACAGAGACTATGGATGTGGCTTCTGCTTTTTGAAATCTGAGAACCCAAGACAATGAGTTCACACAGAGAAGCAGGAGAGATGAATCCCGTGTGTGGTGGTACAGCTGGAGAAGGAAGCTTTAGTGCGGCAGGGGTCAGTGCATGCAGGGAGCTATGTGGGGTCAGGAGTTAAAGATGTTGAAATTCTTTCCTAATTTATTTATTTGTTGTCTTTGTATCTTGGTGGACATTCTATAAACAGAACTAAACACTTCTGCTGGTCCAAACCCAGCCCTCATCCTGCTGCTCACCCCTAGCTGTGCAGGTCCAAGACAGTGGAAAAAAGGCAGCCCTGCACGTTCTGTGGCTAACTACAGCAGAGTCATCCGTTCAGCCAGCAGCCTCTAAGTGAAGGGTGCTCTATCCTCCTACCTTGCAAATGCACCCACCTCCCGACTCGGAGAGCCAGGTTCAAATCTAGGGCTCCAGACGGCATGATAGTCTATTTGCTGCAGCTGTGGGGGGAAGCTGGCTCTTGCTTCCAACCACCAGCGCCCTCTCTTCAGCCCTGACCCTGCACCAGCCCACGAGGTGCCCCCATACACATGGGCATCCTGAACTGCTTACGTGTTTGCGTCTGTCTACATCCTCTGCAGACCACTCCCCACACCTATACTCAGACTGAGTGGGCAGAGGACACTTGTCAGTGATGTGACCCTCTCCTGGGGATGGACCTGGGAAAAAGCCTGTCCCAACCTCGGGAGGAGGTTTGGGGTCATTTGGCAGAAATTCTGAGTCCCAGGTACTTGGAGGTCTGCACAGTTAGGGGGGAGGGTACAGAAATAGGGGAGGGAACCCAGCTAGGCCAAGGCCAGGAACAGGGGACCCTCTAGCCCTAGTCTAAGGGCAGAACAAGTCTCAAGCATATCTGGAGGCTTCTGAGCACTGGGTACTTCTGAGTACTGGGGTGCCTGAAAGAACCCCAATTGCATACACTTCCACAGCAGTGGACAGAGGTGCAGGGTCTTGGGCTCCAAAGCCTGCCTCTGCTGCTAACTTGCTTGGTGTCTCAGGGGCAAACCGCCTCTCATCAGTGAAGTGAAGGTGGGAGACTGGGTCATCTGTAAGGTGCTTTCCCACCCTCGGAAATGAACTGTTTGCCGTTGTTTGTGTTGACTCCTTTAGACTTTGGTTTTGTGCAAAAGTGAGGAGAAGAAGTCATGTGACTCATTTATTTTTCATTTGAGAACAACTTCCTTGAGTTTTTGATCATCAAAGGGAAAAAAAAGCTAGAAGGGGGCAGCCGCCAGAAATGAGCTATTTGGCTCCTATTGCTAATTATTTGCATTAAGTGGTGTATAATGGGGAATTTGAATATAAATACTTTATCTTTGTAGTCTACCATTTACCCGTGTGAATAATAAAAACTCTCAAATGCAATCAGAGTTCATTTAAATGTTAATTTTAATTTTTATTTACCACTGGGTCTCTGTGCTGAAATAGGCGTCCTTACAGCAACTGCAGCCGGGGTTCCCTCTGCCGCCCCGGCAGAGCTCACTCTTGCTCCAACGGTGGTTTTTCTGTGATTTATTTCTCCTGTGGATCACCTTTGTTGCAGGAGAAGAGAAAATGAATTTCTTTAGAAGGTGTATTAATCTACCTGTGCACACCTCAAGGTACAAGAAAGAAAACATCGGCAGCCCCGCTGGTTGAGAATTTAGAGGCAGTCCAGATAACAAGTGGGTATTAAACAGGAAGAGGGTAGAAGACATTTTTTACTTTAAAATAAACTGATTTGGGCATATCTTTGAAAAAGAAAATAACTGTAGGTTTTAGACCTGGACGCGCTCAGAGCAAAAGGCAAAGTTTCTCTACAAATGGTTGTTTTGCCCTTTTCCGGCCAGCCGTGCTGTTCAGAGCAGCCCACAGAAGGCTGGGCTGCACCAGGCGGGCTCAGCCTTGGCGCGAGTGCCCTTGGGAATGGTTCTTTGTTGCTGGGCTGCCCTGGGCACTGAAGGATGTTTAGTGGCTTCCCTGGTCTCTACCCACAGGTGGCATTCTGTGATGGGTTGCATTGAGGCCCCCCCCCCATTTGTATGTTACAGTGAGGTCATTAGGGCAGGCTCTATAAAAGGGGGGAAATTTGGATACAGAGATGGACAAACACACTGGGGGAGCACCATGTGAAGGAGAAGGCAGAGGTCAGGGTGATGCGTCCACAGCTAAGAGCACTCCAAGTTTCTAGCAGTCAGGGGAGGGTGGGGAAGGGGCAGGGAGCAGCTTCTCCATCATAGCCCTGAGAAGGAACCATACCTTCTAGCATCCTGATCTCGGACTCCAGCTTCCAGAACTAGTAGACACGACGTTTCTATAGCAGATTAATTCACATCTCTAGTTGTGGTAACCCCCAAATGCCTCCAGATATTGCCAAATGTCCTCTGGCGGGGAGGGGAGCAAAATCTCCCTGGCTTGAGAACCTCTGGGTTGTGCCTTACGTACGTCTGCTTTCAATGGACCACAACAGAATTCGGTAGTTGTGATAGAGATTGCGTAGCCAGCAAAGCCTGAGACATTTACTGTCTGACCCTTTACAAAGGAAGTTTGCAGACCCCTGTGATGCCTTGTGAGTTTGCTGTGGGGCCCTCAGGCACACTGGACTCAGTCTGGGACCTGATGAACCAATCCCTGAGAGGCTGAGGATGGAAGTAAAGATGCGAGGTGACAATTCTGATGTGCAGAGGGCGGGTCACTTGCCCTGGGAAGCACAGCTGGCTGGCAGCACACCTTGAATCGGATACATCCAGGACCCCGACTTTGGGGGTCTCTGTTCTCAGCCCTTACTTTATTTCCTAACTGCTGTTGAGCTCTCTTGCCTGGAGTGGGGCTCTTTTGATCTCTTACTTCTTTGGACCACTTTGTGATTGCCAAAAAGAGACAGAGTCTTACTTTATCATCCTCAGTAGAGTTCTGTGGTATCATAGCTCACAGCAACCTCAAACTCTTGGGCTCAAGCAATCCTATTGGCTTAGCCTCCCAAGTAGCTGGGACTACAGGTGCCCACCACAACGCCTGGCTATTTTTTTTAAAGATGGGGTCTTGCTCTTGCTCAGGCTGGTCTCGAACTCCTGAGCTCAAGCAATCCACCCACCTCAGCCTCTCAGAGTGCTGGGATTACAGGCATGAGCCACCGTGCCTGGCCCAAACCCCTCAAATATTAATCTCCATCTCTTATACACACGAGAGATACCCAGAGAAGGAGTTACCCAAAGAGGCGGCTTAGAACTCCATCTTCTGTACCATCTCTGGTGAAGGACAATATGTTTGTAGAGAAACAACATGGCAAAGGGAAATGGTTGTAGGCTTCAGAGGGTCGGAGACTGTGGGGAGGTAAATATTTTGGAGAAACTAGTGGAGTGAGGTTTGTTTGTAGGTTCCTCTGAGGCTGTGTTGGGGAGAGTCTAGAATCATCTTCAGCAAAGGAGAATTTATATCTTGTCTTTAGGCAGAAGAGGGGCGGGGTAGAGAGAGAGCCTTGCCTATGTTTGTTGCTTCTTTCTTGCCTTTAGCTCAAAAATAGTTTTTACATCCCCAACTATATGGCATCTGTTTTCCTTCAGCACGACTTCCTGGCTCACTACAAGGATGCAGTGAGGTGCGGTACAATGCCCAGTGTGTCCGGCTGGGGGTATTTTCTGCGTGACTGTTCCCCTGGATGTTTCCTATATAAAAAAAAAAAGGCTTGGTGGCGTGTGGAGCTTTGGGCAGAGTGCATCTGCTCTGAATTCTGACCCAGCACACAGCCAGCTCGTGGAACTTGTTTTGACAACCCCAGGTAATGATTTGTCATTAAGAGCAACCGAGGAAGTTTGAACCTCCCCCCCATCCCCTGGGAAGTTTCCATGGTTTCTAAGCCTTCATCACTAAATAGCCCTGAAGATACAGAAAGAAGCTGCCTTGAAATTGCTGTGAAGGCCGTACTTGTTACCCTGGGAAAAGCTAATGGACAGAAACATATTGATGTGTTAACAGTGTGAGACCTTTCCCCTAAGAAAACCTTTTAGCTAGCGAGGGTTCATTCACCTTAATTAAAAATTATCCAATGGATACATCTCTTTCCATCCCTCTGTGGGCATACATGGAGCTGGGATTTTTTTTTTAAAGGGTATTAAATTTAAAGCTTCATCCTTCAAATAAATCCTTTGTTTGCCTTATTAAGCAGAGAAGCCTGCTGGCTATTAGTTGTCAATTAAATGTAGTTGTTAATTAAAATGGCCGTGTCCAAGCACTCCTAGGGATTAACCAGCCACTTGGGGCCCTCTTGTTGAAGATGACCCTGCATGGCAGTGCATTACCCGTTCTGTGACCACTCGGGACCACACTGGGACACCAGAGAGCTGACATCAGGGTGCGTTTGCGATATAAAACTTCAATAGCTCTTTTTCCCAAAGGATGAGCCACCTACCAAGGACGATTTAAATCTGGAGTGTGACCCATGAGTCAAACCCTGTCCCCTGCCTGTTTTTTACAGGGTCTGTGAGCTAAGAATCATTTTACATTTTCAGACGGTTGGAAGTAACCAACAGAATAATCCTACATATATTATGGCATAGGAAAATTATAGGAAATCGAAGTGTCTCTGAATAAAATTTGATTTGTACACATCTACAACCACTTATTTACTCTGTGGCTGACCCCCGATTTAAGTGATCACTGTGACATTAGCTCAAGTGGAGCACACACACACCCCCCTCCCCGCTGTGTACACTCTGTGCCTTGTTTAGTGTCTCTGATAGGGCTTCCTGTCCACCAAACATTCCTTGGTGTGCTCATCCCTGAGTGGTAAGGCAACATTATCAGTAACATGAACTCCTCTGTCCTATTCCGAGAAATCGAGCGGTGGTTTGGGGAGGACTGAGTTTTGTATATTAAAGCTGATGCTCCAGGTGTGCTGGGAATCCAGGGCTATCGATACCTTTCGGGGATGTCTTAACTCCTGTCCCATGTTGCTCATCCTCTTCATGCCCCAACAGGGCAGTCCAGACAGAGAAGAACGAGATTGCCAGATGCGGGCAAATGAGAGTTGATAACCTCCTTGCTGCCTTACCAGGAGGGCCATGTCAGGGGGAGATTGTTGTAAGTTTTGGAGAGACTTATTACACAACATTAGATAGCCCCGTATGTTACTGCTTCTATCATCATCATTAAGGATGTAATCTACATGGCTAACCACGTTGATTAGAACTTTTTCTTTTAACTTTATTCAAATTAATATGAGAGTATAATATTTAGGTTACATGGTTCTCACTTCCAGGGTAAAGTTCCATTTTTAGAAGAGCCCCTCACCTCTATAGGGCGTGTTATACACCCTCACAATGTGCACATTGGGTGAGATCCCACCTCATGCCCTCCCTCCCTCTGCCATTTGTCCTCCCTCCTCCCCTGTCCTGCTTCCCTTTACCCCCAAACTGGACTAAAGTGTTTTATTGTTCTTAGGAACATGTAATTGTTAATATATTGATTTCATATTGGTATGGAGTACCCTGGACACTCATCTTTCCATTCTTGTGATACTTTATAAGAAGAATGTATTTCAACTCCATCCAGGTAAATGTAAAAGATGTAAAGTCTCCATCTTTTTAATGGCTGTGTAATATTCCATAGTATACATATACCACAGTTTGTTGATCCATTCATGGATTGATGAGCACTTAGGTTGTTTCCATGACTTAGCAATTATGAATTGAGCCGCAATAAACATTCTAGTGCAAATGTCTTTGTGGTAAAATGATTTATGTTCTTTTGGGTAGATGCCTAGTAATGAGATTACAGGGTCAAATGGAAGGTCTACGTTTAGATCTTTGAGGATTCTCCATACTTCTCTCCAAAAGGGCTGTCTTAGTTTGCAATCCCACCAGCAGCGAAGAAGTGTGAAACTGCCTTCTTAAACGGCTCTCTGGGACCCGGGTCAGCCCTTGATTGTGTCCTGTGGGGAGAGATCATGGGCGTGTGATCATGGAAGTGCTGCCCAGAAGTGATAATAAAATTGCCCTTAGTGTCACCACATCTGGATCTCAGAGCCAACCTGGAGCACTCGGGAGAAGCAGTCGATGTGTGTTTTTGCCAAATCCCCATCCACTCAGAGCTCATTTGTCCTGACACCCTGGTTCTTTTCCTTGTGCTTCCCTGGCAAGCCTGAGGTTTCCCTGCCACTTCTTCAGACATCAGAGGTCCAGGATGCCCCCGGCACACAAAACCTAATTGCCTTTACCTATCCGTAGTGCCCTTAGCCTGATCCTTGACCATCTAGCATCTCTGCACCATATTCTTGGTTCTTCTGTACATGTAGAGCTTTCTGCTAGGTTATCAATTTGGCATGACCATGTGTCTACAAATAACACTCATGAATGTCCCATGGATGCATAAGAGCATAAAAGAAATGCGGAAAGTACTTTAGAAATTAATCAGCTACCTAGAATCAAGTCCTGCCTCTGCCACTTGCCAGCTTTGTACCTCTGGGTAAGCTTAGTAAGCTCTTTGAACCGCAGCTGTGTCATCTAAAGAGTGGGGTGATGAATCACATCTGGCAGAACGGCATTGAAGAATAGGAGGTTCGTGTAATTGCCTAGCACAGTGCCTGGCTCAGAGTAAGAGGTCTCTAAACAGGAATTGAGAATAAAGCAGCTCTATCATGCTCTCAGGTGGCAAAGAGTTCACCTAGCGATACGCCCTAGAGTAAGCGGCATCAGAGGGGCTTATAGCTGGGAGTGTGTGTGCAAACATATTGGTCATTAACTTCAAAGACCTTCTCCTGAGCCGGCTGTGATTGGAAATGGCAGCTTCCTATTAGACTCATATCTCATCACCGTGGGCTGATGCTGGTTTCAGCATCATCCCTCCGTTTTCTTTATCCTCATGAAATCCATCAATCCTCCCACACTTTCTGTCATTTGACGACTACTGATGAATCACATACTATGTGTTAGGCATTGTCCCGGGACCCGTGAACCAAACAACCACGGTCTGATTTTCTGTGGTCTAGTTGGAAACAGACAGACGTTGATCAGATGATCACACACAGATTTCCATTTTTCAAGACCCATCTGACTGCAGGGAGGAGAGTAACAGAAGCAGAGAGACCCAAAGTGGGCCACAGCCCCTTGGAGGGAAATGGTGGTTTGCTGAACAGGGTTGGTGTGAGTGAGGGAGAGAAGTGAGAAGGCCCAGATGTGAGCAGATGCTAAGCTCAAGAAGACAGAATCAGGGTTGGATGGAAGAGTTGATGGTTGGGGGGTGGGGGGACTCCCCAGGTTCTGGCTCATGTTTCCTCCCCTAGGAGGTTGTGGGCAGAAGATCATGAGCATAGTTTGGACACCCAGGTGGTGTACCAGTCAGACATTGAATATGTGAGTCTCAGGGGAGTTCTCCCTGCTATTTGGCATGTACAACCTGACCCCGTACAATGGAAAAGTGTAGCCTTAAACCTCCTGGCCTGTGAATGTGCACATACATGGGTTGTATCCATCCTCCAACACTCTGCACACCATGAAAAAAAAAAAAATCAGTCATCACCTGTTCTGTGGCATCCCACGATGGAAGACTGGTTATCTGGAGTCAAGTTCAAGGGCAGGCAGTTCCAATATCCTAGTGTTGGGACTATTTACTTGGAGCTCCTACTTTTTCCCCAACTGGTCATCTTATATCAATATGGTAGTAAAACGTACATGTGTGTCCATCCATGTAAGGATTCATGAATGTGTGTGTATGTGTAACTTCCTTGCAGGAAGAAAGTTTCTTGGAACCTCTGAGATGGCTTTCAAGTCTCCAAAGTGATCCCTGAGTTATTTTAAAGATTCCCAGTACTCTGACTGCATTATTTACTTCCCCAAACAAAGGATCACACTGAATGCCCTTGAGTTTGCTGTCACCTTAAAATAAATCTCTTCATCTCTGAGAACTACAGTGGTTTATATAAGCTAAGTTTTTATCACACTCAATTCATGGGGCAATTCTTAGCAAATGGGACTGTGATTTTTTTTTTTTGGTATAAATTTTTGGCCATTTGTATTGAGGTATAATTTATATGCAATAAATTAATCAGTTTTTAGTGTGCAATTGAAGGAGTTTGGACAAATGTGTGTAGTCTTGTAACCACCACCACTGCCAGTGTGGTATAGAACATTCCACTACCCCAAGAATTCTCTCATGCCCCTTGATGGTGAATTCTTCCTCATCAGCCCCTGACCACTGGAGAGACTTGGCCTGTTATCTGTCACTATAGTTTTGCTTGTTCTAGAATTTTATACAATTAAAATTGCTCAGCATGTAAACTTTTATTTATTTTGTTTCCAGTGGTAAGATAGGATTTTATTGGGCAGAAAGGAATACAGAAGGAGTAAAAAGCACCAGAGCTTCTGGCAAACGGAAAGACCCAAGTCAGAAGTGTCCCCATGGGAACTTTGATGTCTAGTTTCGTTCACTCAGTCTATTGCTTTTGAGAGCCATTCCCACTGTTGCATGGATCGGTACCTCATCTCTTTGCAGCCCTAAGTAATACTGCACTGTCTGGCTGTGTCACAGTTCATGGCCAATGGACACTCAGGCTAGATTTTGTTATTAGAGAATATACTTTGTAGGTTTTCATTCTTCATATTCATTAAAAATTATTTTATGATCTAGAACACAGACGATTCTGATAAATGTTTTCAGCTAACATTTAAAGAATGAATTTTTTGCTGAAGTTGGGTGGGGTGCTCTATAGATATTGCTCAGGTCAAGTTCACTGAAGCATTGTGCTTCTTTTAATATTCTTTAACTTTTAATTTTTCAATGTCTTTATATTTAAAATGTCTATTTAACCATTGGAATATAGATGGATCTTGCTATTTTATTCATGCTGACAATTTATGTCTTTTCATCAAGAGACCATTTTCATTTAATGTAAGATTGATGTGGTTGTATTTCAATCTACCATCTTGCTATCCATTTCTACACTTATCTGATCTTTGTTTATTTCATCTTCTTCACTTCTTGTGGATTAATTCAGTCTCTTTTTTGTGATTCCTTTTCATCTTTACTTTGGCTTATTAGCTATTCATCATTGTCCATTTAGAAACTCTAGGGTGTACAAGATACATCTTATCAGTGTCCCTTCAAATAATACTATATTGTCAGAATCTTACAACAGTAAATTTTCATTTCCTTCCTCTTATGTCTTATGCTATCCCTATTCATTTTACCCTACATGTGGTATAAGCTCCATGATACATTATAGTTATTTATGCTTCAAACAGCCAATTATCTTTCAAAAAGATTTACAAAGGTGAGAAAAGTACTTTCTGTATTTACCTTCACATTTTCTATTTCTGGTGCTTCATTATTCCTCTGTGTGATCAAAGTTTCAACTTAGCCTTTTTTTCTTTTTTTTTTGGCTAGAGAACTTCCTAAATATATCTCATTATGCTGGTAATAAATACTGGTGATAAATTCTCTCAGTATTTGCTGGGTTGAAAAGGATCTTGTCCCACCATGACAAAGAGATCTTGGTTCACTATAGAATTTCTTTTGTACTTTACAGAAATCACTCCATGTCTTTTAGCTTACATAGTTTGTAAGAAGTTTGTTGATAATATTATCTTTGGTTCTCTATAAATGATGTGTCTTTTTGTTTTTAACTTCTGCTGCTTTTAAGATTTTGTCTTTATTATAGCCAGCCTTCTATAATATAATTATTTTGTGATTTGTGCTTTTTTCTTCATGTGTCTTTTGCATGGGTTTGTTGAGCTGCCTAAATTGTGGGTTTATAATTTTCATTAAAATTGGAAACATTTTAGTTATTATTTCTTTAAATATTCCTTCTTCCCCACTTCTGGCTTTTCTAGGATGCCAGTTGCATGTATGTTAGCCCACTTGACATTGACATCTTACTGGCACTCTGTCCATTTTTTTTTCAGTCTCCTATTTTTTTAAAAATGTGCTTCATTTTGGAAAGTTTCTATTGCTAAATCTTCAATTTCACTATTCTCTCTCTCTCTGTATTAAATTTGCAGTGTCTAATCTGCTGTCATTTCTATCTAGTGTATTTTTCATCTCAGACATTATATTTTTCATCTCTAGAAGTTTGACTCAATCTTTTCTTATAGCTTCCATTTTTCTCCAGTGTTTTCTTCTGCCTTTGGACATATGGTATATATTTATAATACCTATTTATTTATTTGAGACCCAGTCTCACTTGGTTGCCCTTGGTAAAGTGCCATGGCATCATAGCTCCAAGCAACATGAAAGTCTCGGGCTCAAGTGATTCTCTTGCCTCAGCCTCCCAAATAGCTGGTGCTACAGGTGCCTTCTATGATGCCCTGGCTATTTTTAGAAACAGAGTCTCACTCTTGCTCAGGCTGATCTTGAACTCCTGAGCTTCGGCAATCTACCTCTCTCAGCCTCTCAATGTAATAGCTATTTAAATGTCCTTGTTTGTTAATTCTATCATGTCTCTTTTTTGTGTGTCTGTTTAGATTGAAATTTCTTCTGATAGTTGGTGGTATTTTCCTACTTATTTTTACTCTTTGTAATTTTTTATTGGATGTCTGACATTATAAATATGACATTTTTGGTTGTTGGATTTTATTGTGGTTCTTTAATTTTTGTTGAATGTTGTCCTGAGACATAATTAAATAAATTCAAAATCAGTTTAATTCTTTCTGAGTTGACTTTAAACCCATGTTAGGATCCAGAGCAACTAGGGCTAATTTACCTTTACTGCTGGGACTATATCTGTCCTAGAATTCCGTTCAATGGTTCATGTTTCCACACTATTGGAAACATGAATTATTCCTAGTTCTGGATACAAGTAATGGGTTCTTTTAATTCTCTCTGGTTATCTTTCTCTTCTTGAGTATTTCCTCCCCTATGAGCAGAGATGAACATTCAGCCAAAGACTTGAGGAAACCTCACTGCTAATGTTTAGAATTCTCAGCCTTGGCAGTTACCTTTTTAAAAATTTTTTCGCTGTGCAAATACCAGCCATTCTGACCTGCCCAAACTCCAAACTCTCAACTCAGTGAGTCTTTGAGGCTCTCTGATTCCTCTTCATTTATACTCTGGTCTGAACACTCTCTCCAAGCAGCAAGCTGAGGACATTGTGGGACTCCTTTGCTTCTCTTATTTTAAGGGTAAATCTCCTGTGGTGCTTGTTGTCCCATGTTTGAGAACACACACACACACACACACATACACACACACACACATATTTAGTTCTTTAGTCTCAAGTAGGAGGGTAAATTTATAATTTTGATTGCCTCACAGAGTTATTGAAAAAAATCACACTAACAATGTAAAAATGCCTTTAAAATGGTTATAGAAATATACTGTATTTTTGAATATTATTATTATTATTGTTATCATCATCATCATTTATAATAATAGTTCTTAAGTGGCATTTTAAATACTGTGCTTAATTCTTGCTAGTTTAGTTTTTCCTTAATGATAAACCTATACATACATGTACATGCACATGTCTATACACACATGTACATGTGCCAAACACACATGGCATATGTTTGCAAGGATTTGAGACAGTATAACCATTTATTTGCACTGAAAATATGACTTCTAGATCTTTATTATTTCCCCCCTCCACTTTGCATCTCCTGGTTGAATAGTTGTCCAACACATTTATATAATTTTCACATTGATTTACAAGTAAGTGTTGTGTAATGTACTTTGTGAAATTCATTTTTCTGAGCTATTAAAATCAATGAAGATGCAATTTATGGAATAATCTTATTCAGATAGCTCTCTGAACTAGTTACACTCTGTTATTCGGTATTGGCTATGCATGTTTTTAGGTATTACAAGAACGTGCCTGGGCTTCAGCCTGGCCTCCTGCTCCCATTTCTCTCCTTCTCACCCTCTGTTAGCAAGATATGAGCTGTGCTTGCAGCTGCCCTGCACCACGCTGCGCACACACGTTCACTACATCGCCCTCTGGTGTGTGTCAACTGCCTCTGCATCATCATTCTCACCTCTTATTCTTGTGCCGCAACACCCATCACAGCTCACCAAGAAACTTGTTCCTCTTCAAGTAAATAAATCTCTCCCACCCTTTGGGTCTAGTCTAGGGCACATTTCTTTTAGAAAAGCTGCAACACCTCTTGGGTCATGGCCATCTCTCTTTCTTCACAAGTCCTGGACCACAGGATGTGGTGTCTTCTTTCATTCCTAATGTCATAGTTTAAATGTTGCTCCTGGAAGAGATTATAAACTCTTTAAGGGTAAAGGCTGGGCTGTCTCTTATTAAAGACCTCCCCAGTACAGTGCTTACTTTATATGAGACACAAAATACTTAATAAATTAGTCCATATGAACTAATTCTTTCTCTTTCTACTTGATAGGACAGAGAAAGAGATTTTTCTCACTTTTCCTCCTGAAACTTTTAAATAGCTGCCCAAGGAGAATCCAGAAATGATTGGGATGTCTTGGTAGGGAAGTTCAAACTTTCTTTTGCCTCTAAGTCTACTAAATGAATTGCAGTAGTCTGATTTAAAAGGAAAAAAAAAGGCCATGATAAATTTATTCGATCGTATTGTACATGACACAGGAGTCTTCAGATTGAAGGTGCAAAGGTTAAGGAGAAACTGTCTGATGTTATGTTTAGGTTCGATGAAGCAGTGTTCCATAGTAAACCATGTAGAAATGTGACTGGACAGAAAAGGATGTGCACCAATGCTGATGGATTGAGTGGGAAAGCCTAAGAAGCCTGTCTGGATTTGTCTTGGCCACTCTGTCACAGCATCTCTTATTCCTGGGTAAACGGTAGGTTGGACCCATCTAGAGTGAGAGTCTTAATTTCTTTATGGCCAGGTGTAACACAGAAAAGTGGGAGACAGTGGCTGTAGTATAGGTCATATGGCTGGCTTTCAGGAAGAGGGGTTCTGCTTTCTGTGACCTGCCTGGGGGGAGGGGGCTTCTCATTTTTATGGCTTTTCTTAAGGGGGAGTGAAGGTCAAGAGACAGGAGGGCAGAAGGTCAGATTGGGGTCTCGTTTTCTGAGCCCCATTATCCTCAAGTACTATGGGGAGAGTGGAATTTAGTTCAAGTATTTTGGAGGGCAACTCAGCAGGTTCTAATAAGATTACAAATATTTATCCAGGCAATTCCTCACCTGGGTACCTACCTTGGGAAGTGCATTCCAGTGAGTCAAAATTTTTCAGAGGGCTTTTCACTGGTATTTTGTTTGTGACTGCACCCCCTCAAACCCCCAAAGCCCTCAAAACAAGGGAAAAAACCCTAAATTTCCATAAATAAATAAATTTTAAAATTAATACAGGGTATATATTGCAGTAGTCTACTATATGCAGTAGTCTACTATTCAGAAAGAATAGAGAACTGAGTAGATTTTTATGTACTGATATAGAAAATATCTCTAAGACATGTTAATTTCTTTAAAAGTTAGAAATAATGTGACTAGTTTATACCACTTAAAACTGAAAAACAATCCCACCAAATCTATATATTCCTGTGTATCTATGTTTATGGAATCTTTATATTTTCTAGAAGTGGAATGAAATGTTACATGGTAGAGAGAGGTTCTACCCAAGTCAGTGAGCACAGTGGCAACAGAACACTGTCAAAATTTATTTCTTACATCCCTTAGGAAGCGTCCAGAGCTGGATGTTTCATCCTTACTAAGTTGAATGCAGCTCTGTTTCCTGCTGTGCTCACCCAGATTAGTGGTCTTTCAAGCACCAGATGAAGATGGCAACTTGCATTTAGGTGGCCACACTGTTCAGTTGAAAAGAAATGTGTATCTCTAGGATACTCATACCACAAAAGGCTCTCCAAAGCTTATTCTTTACCCACAAGGTATCTAAGAATTTAGGGCAGGATAGTCCTATGTTGGGCAATGCTGTACAGGGTGGACATTTGGTAGCATCCTTACCTCTCCGGCCCTGCATGTGTACCATCATCATTCTCTTCAGTGTACAATGAAATATTCTTCTCAATATTTCTAAATTCCCTGTAGGGTGCAGTACTCCTCCTGGCTGAGACCCACTGGAGTAGGCGAGCCACATCTCTCTGTTCATTCTTATATGCTCACTGGGTACCATGCCATTGAGCAGAAACCATCTGCTCTCATCATTTAAATAATTTTCTCTCTCTCTTCTTTTTCTTTCTGAGGCTATGTGGCCAAATTCACATAAGCTCTATGCTCCAAGAGTATTGCTCGGCTACACAGTTATTTATTGCTGTATAACAAACCGTCCAAAATGTAGTGACATGAACAAAACCCCCATCTTATTATGCTCATAGATTCTCTAGATCAAAAGTCTAGGCAGAGTGCAGTGACTTGTCTGTTGTTCCACAATGCCTGAAGGTTCAGGTTGGAAGACTTGAAAGGCTGAAGATTGGCTCAACTGGCAGCGGCTGGAATCTTCTGGAGCTTTCTTCATTCGCATCTATCTCCTGAGCTAGGATAACTCAACAGTGAGGTTCAGAGGGGTCTGACAACCAAAGCACCTGTGCAGGGCCTCTTCATGTGGTTTGAGATTCCTCACGAGATGGCAGCATTGAACTTCTTTACATGGTCACTCAGGGTTCCAAGGGTCAGTGATCTAGCAAACAGGCAGAAACGTCACGGTCTCCTATGATGTTGACTTGAAACTCATGTAGCATTCCTTAGCTGCTCTGAATCCCAGGCTGCTCTCATGGAGATTTGGTTTTAGTGGTCTAAGGTGGAACTTAGGGATCTGTGTCTTTACTGAGAGTCCCGGGTGGTTAGTCAAACACCATTGTCGATGGTAATGAGAGATAGACCGGGCAAGAGAGTTCCTGCTAGGGGGATAGTTTTTGTAGAGGTGGAAGTAGGAAAGTACATGTTGGATGTACTTGTACTTGAATCTTTGGTGAGTACTATAGAGACTAGATTTCAGAAAGATTCAGAAGGGAGAGAATGTAATTAGAAACCTGTTGTGTTATTCCAGGAAAACTAGGTAAGAAGCTATTGCAATAGTCCAGGTAAGAAGTAGCATCAGCTTCATGCAATCTCCAGTCTAGGGCATGTGCTCACCAAGTGAAAAGGCCATTGGAAGGACCTGTCTTTTCCTCATACCTTGCTGCTTAGAATGTGAGTGTGATGGCTGGAGTTCCAGTAGCCATATTGGACCAGATAGTGACCTTGAAAATGGAAGTTGTATAGTAGGATGGCAAGGGTGAGACATAGAAGGGAAATTTAATTGCTTTGGTTCAAAGGATTACCATCTACCTGGAAGGCATTGATATTATACAGTGTGAGTGGGGTATGTATGGTGGTGGCGAGGGAACTTTCTCCAGGGAAAATCTGGTTTGTTCTTTATCTTGTGAATTAAACTTGTGTCAGAGGCTGCCCTGCCTCTCATAAACCAGTCAATACAATTATCGTACCTAGAAATTTGTGTTCCTATCCGGACAAATTCACTTCAAGCTATTTGAAGCCATCTGTAAACTCAGGGAAAGAAGTTGAATTGGTTCCCAAGATGAGTCCACCACACTTAGGGAATATTAGTGTAGTATCCTAGTGTCAGTAGTAGCTACAATAATAAAAATAATAACAACTGATCTTTTATTAATGTGCCAAGTGATTTGGAGAGTTTACACTTATCTCATTTAATCCTCACCATGATTCACACGATGTATGTTCTTTATTACCTCTATTTCATGTAAGAGGAAACTGGGGCTCAGAGGTGCGGAGTGGCTTGCCCAAGGCCTCCCAGCCCTGCCTCGTGCTGTCTCTCTCATCTGTGAGAGATCGTCCATCCCCTTCCTCACCTGCCTGCCAGCATCTTCTGATACTTCAGCATCCTGGAGTCAGAGCACAGAGAACAAGCCTCTGGGACCAGTCCAGAGGCGCTGAAGGCATCTGCCAAACAAAACAGTGGATTTGACTCCACATTCAAGGTAAGCAGGTGATCAAGTGGGTTTTATGTTGCCAATGGTTAATGAGGGTTGAACTAACCTGTGCCGTGATAGCATGTTCCTTTGATGCTGGATCTCTGTTTATAAGAGAAGGCAAACAGCAGCAACAATTGCCACATAATAACCACAAGGAAAGGGGTTGCTGTGGACAACCAAGACATTTGAGGAATCGGCTCCATCTTTGTATTTCTGCTTCTGGCTCCCCTACAAAATGCCCTCCAGCATCCCCCACCCCCTACCCAGACTGTATTACCCTTTATCTTTTTACCTGATTGGATCCTTCATTATGGCTCTAGGGTTGAAGGCGGCAGCTTCCCTGGAAACTGTGCCTTTAAGTTATTGCAAACATCTCATGCATCCTGGATCCCGCTGAGCTGCCCTGGGGCTCCCAAGCTGCTTCATTACCCAAGGCCTGGCTTTGATTGACTTCAATTTATGGTTCCTCGTATCTGCCTTGTGCTTTCCTTCTCTGGGGAACGGGTAGAGGCTTGCACTCCACAGCCAGGCCACACACAGGGAATTCAGGGGGCCAGGGAGGGAGAATTTTATATCTGCCTGTTAGCCCTTCCTGGTGGGGCTTTTTCCATCTTCTCTTTGACTAGGGTTTAGGTTTTAGAGCCTGGACCAAGGCATGGGTAGGAGAAAGGGGACCATCTCCTATCTTTGTCCTGGAGGTGGGGGATTTCACTCCCATAGGTGGTTTGATTGGGCGGCTTCCTTGTGACAATTCTGCCAAGAAAGGAAGCATGAAATAATACTCCATGGAGGGGAATAAAGGAAAGTCAGGGCTCTTTGCTGGATAACTAGTTTTAATCTCAGGACAGCTGTTGTGAGTTAGGTTCTGGGAACACAGGTGTAAGGATAGGGTAGGGGAAGAATTGAATTTAAGAAATTCAAAGCTCAATCCTCTCGTCCTTCCTTGTTTCTTCCTTTTCTTCTGTCTCATCTCCTCCTCATCCAGCTCCTTTCTCTTTATCTCTCTCTCCCTCCTGAATGAATGTTATTTGGAGATAAACTTGAAAGGCTATAAAGCAGAGGAGAAATGATCACGCCAAAGATGTATGTGTAGCCAAGGCAATAATAGTTATTATGATTACTGAGCTCTGCTCTTCCCCCGATCACTAATGTTAACTGAAGAAAATAATGAGATTCACAAATTTGGAAAGGAGAGCTTTATCTCCCATAAAGGGGTGTAGCCTGGGGGTGGCCACTCCAGCAGGCTTGAGAACAGAGCCCTGGTCAGGAGCCAGGAACATGTGCGTCCAGGCAGGGACAATGGGAACAGGAATTTATACTGAGTAGATTGGTCAAATATACATCTTCAACAAACTATAAGAGTCATGGATATTTATGAAAGGAGAGGCATGTGTCTGTGCAATTGAACTTTATGTCCTTTTGTGGGGTCCATATTCAGAAGTGACCACCTCCTGATGTCAAAAGCAAAGCAAGGACATACTTTCTCTGTGTATCCTTCCTAGACTGGTTAAAACCACTCCATGGTTGGTGGTCTTGTATCAGGAAAGATAGGAGATTAGTCTACATGAGGAGGTTGGTTTCTGTTTAACCTTTAGGGAAAATGCCTGATTGCCATTGGCAAGGGAGGGGGTCTAAGGTGGTGTGTCTGATCTCTCATCCTATAATGGCTAGGAATTCAGTTTTAAAGTTTCTTTGGGGTCCCCTGGGCTGAGAAGGGGCCCATTCAATCCGTAGGGGGCTTAGAGTTTTATTTAGTTCACACTAACACCCCGTCCCCCACTACCTAGGGAAAGTGCACGATTCCCTACAGGTTTCCTTAGACCCTGCCCCCACCCTAATACACAGCTCCCCTCATGGAAAGTTCTTAGATCCCTCCCTTGAGGTGAGTCCTGCCAGAAACCTGAAGGATATCCTGAGTCAGTGGTGTGCACCGGGATTGGAACCCAGCAGCCTGACCTGACTGATATGCTGCTCATGTGTTGAGAAGTCCCCTAGACAACCCCAAGGTGTGCTGATTCACCAAGCAGACTCACAAGACTCGGCACTTAGCGGTGCTCGTGCTGTGATTTATTACACCCAAAGGATCCAAGGCAAAAGCAGCAGGGGGAAAAGACACATGGGGTGAAATCTGGGGGAAGCTGGGCTTGCGTGTCCGAGAGTTCCTTTCCTTGTGAGGTCTTGGATGGCATGCTGAATTCCCCTAGCAATGAGCCGCGATGACATGTGGCCAGTGCTGTCCACCAGGGAAGCTCTTTAGAGATTTAGTTCCCAGGGGTAAGTCATATGGGCACCCTCCTGCCTGGCACATACCCAAATTCCAGTGTCCTACAAGGAAAACAGGTGTTCAGCCTAACCCCTATTGTTTGCACAAGCCAGTTTAGGCAGAGTGAGCTCCTATCAGCTCATGGTGGGAACCGTCCTTAAGTCAGCTGAGGGCAGCCTTGCAGACAGACCTTTCAGAGGCCAGCAGCCAGGCCTGCTCTGTTAATCCTTTCTTGCATGGCTCATTGTGCACCATTGTCTATTAAGCATTTATTATGTGCAAAACTAAGTATTTAGAGAATTACATCAGTCATCGGTTTGAATGATGGTATGGAAGATAAATACTGTTTTTTTGTTTGTTTGTTTGTTTGTTTTTGAGACAGAGTCTCACTTTATTGCCCTCGGTAGAGTGCTGTGGCATCACAGCTCACAGCAACCTCTACCTCTTAGGCTTAGGCGATTCTCTTGCCTCAGCCTCCCACGTAGCTGGGACTACAGATGCCTGCTGCAACACCTGGCTATTTTTTGTTGCAGTTTGGCCAGGGCTGGGTTCGAACCCTCCACCCTCAGTATATGGGGCCAGCACCCTACCCACTGAGCCACAGGAGCCACCCATAAATACTGTTTTTTAATACCATTTTGTGGGTGAAAAGTTTAAGGTAGGACATCTTGCTCAAGGCAACAGGAAGTAAGTAGTGAAGGCAGGATTTGAATCCAGGTTTATCTGACTCCAAAGTCTTTTGAAGGCTCCCGGGGTAGGGGAGTAGGAATCCAAGGGGGAGAAGTCGAGAGAATGCAAATAGCAGTTAAAATCTTAGGTGAAGATATTATGGATGATTTTGAGTTTCTTCTTTTAGGCATTGATATTGTCTACGTTTTTCCCAGTGGGCATATATTGTTTAATTAGAATTTTAAATTTTTAGGGATGATAGGCTCTTAATCTGTTGCCTGGGCTAAAGTGCATAGCTTACTGCAACCTCAAACTCCCAGGCTCAAAAAATTCTCCCACCTCAGTCTCTTGAGTAGCTGGGACTATAGCTGCATGCCACCACACCTGGCTCATTTTTCTATTTTTTTTTTTTTTAATAAAGATAGGATCTCATTATGTTGTCCAGGCTGGCTTCAAACCCTTGTCCTCAAGCAGTCCTCCTGCCTCGGCCTCCCCAAACGCCAGAATTATAGGCATGAGCCACCACCCTGGCTAGATAATTTAAAAAGAATTTTGGTGGAATTTTTGGTGCGAGTCCTTTAATATATAAATCACTCATATAAAGGCAGGTTCGTTGTCAGTGTGGAAATGAATGCTGTTAAATTACTTGAAGTCAGTTTGTTCTCTTAAGCAGGTTAAACAAGTTCCCGTGATGTTGTTTACACACTGTGTTTGCTTAGCAAAGCCCTTTTACCCAAATAGGGCAAAGGTAAATGTCCCTCAGTCCCAGCTGAATTAGCCCAGGCAGTAAATCTCTTGATGATTAATAATTATCTCAAGGCAAAGAGCCATCCTCCAGCAATCCCCAAACCTCCCAAAGTAGAGAAGGAACTTTAGAATATTTAAAAATAAAAAAGGATGGAGCTGTTCTTACCAACTTCTGTGAGTAAGGTCTTGGTATTACACAAATGGGATATTATTTCTTGGGACTCGTAATAATAAATAAGTCCCTTGACTGACTTAGAAAACCCAGCTAGTCCCAAAGTAAACTGTCAACAGCATAAAATGCAGCATCTCAGGGAAGCCATGCTCAGCACACAGGCATAGATTTGCCTGACCCTGGGGCCTCTGCTGCGGCTAGGAGGGGTCTTAGGAATCCTGGCTGTGGATCATGGTTGACTTGTCCATCTGGAACTCAGACAGAGAACAGCCAGGAGGAAGTGGCTGATTCCAGGACCTTCTCTCTTGAGTACCTGTGCTTGTGATTTGGTTTTATAAACCTCTGACCAGAGGCCACAGCCTTCATCCAGGCTGCCATGCCAGGTGGCATCTCACAGGTCCCTCCTGGCCACTCAGTTTCTGTGTTTGGGAAATTATAATCTCCCATCCAGGTGCCTCCAGGGCCCTGTGTATCTCTCTGTATTCTCTTCCTAGGGCTGTCATAACCAAGTGGCTTAAACTGGCAGTCCCCAACCTTTTTGGCACCAGGAATTAGTTTCATGGAAGACAATTTCTCCATTGACAGGGGACAGGGGTACATTAGATTTTCATAAGGAGCATGCAACCTGGATCCTTCACCTGTGCAGTTTCCAGTAGGGTTCCTGCTCCCAGGAGAACTAATGCCCATGCTGATGTGACAGGAGGTGGAGCTTGGCAGTGGTGCGAGAGAGGGAGAGTGGCTGTAAATGCAGATGAAGCTTCCTTGCCTGCCAAACACTCACCTCCTGCTATGCAGCCTGGCTCCTAATAAGTCACAGCAGGCCATAGGCTGGTACCGGTCCACAGCCCAGGGATGGTGAGCTGTAGCATTAAACAACAGAAATGTGTTTTATCACAGCTCTAGAGGTCAGATGTCTGAGATCAAGGGTCCGCAGAGTTGGTCTTCCCTGAGGCCACAGCCTTTGGCTGGTAGACAGTCATCTCTTGCCTATCCTCACAGGGTCTTCCCTCTGGACACGTTTGTGTCCTGATCTCCTTTTCTTGGAAGGACATGAGTCTTATTGGATTAAGACCCACCCTAGTGACTTTTTTCATCTCTTAAAAGGCCCTATTCCAAATACAGTATCATTCTGAGTTGCTGGGGTTCAGACTTCAGTGCCAATGGGGTGAGTAGGGCAGGGGAGACCCACTTTGACCTAGATCAGCTGCTGTAACAAATTACCCCAAATGCAGCTGCTAAGTAACACATTGTCTTACAGTTCTATAGCCCAGAGGTCTGACACAATCTCCCTGGGCTGAAATCAAGGTGGGCTGTGGGTAGGATCTGTTTCCTCACCCTTTCCAGCCTCTAGAGCAGTGGTTCTCAAACTTCCTAATGCCGCGAACCTTTAATACAGTCCAAAGGGGTTACGACCCACAGGTTGAGAACCGCTGCTCTAGAGGTACCTTTTCATCATCAAAGCCGTCATGGCCAGTGGCTCTTTGTTATATGGTATCTCTCCTACCTCTTCCACAGTCATGGCATTCTGACTCTTCTCCTGACTCCCTTTCTCGTTTTCAAGGACCCTTGTGATTATGTCGGGCCCATCTGGATAACCCAGGTTCATCTCCCTACTTTTTTTTTCTTATTGTGTTAAGACATTTATATTCTACTTTTAGAAAGAATCACGTGTACCCTTGTAAGGTAAACCATCAAGGTGATCCCACCAATCATCCTCCCTCCACCCATCTACCTCCTCCCCTCCCCTCCCCCTTCCCATATTCTTGGGCTATAATTAGGTCATAGCTTTCATATGAAAGCTATAAATTAGTTTCATAATAGGACTGAGTACCTTGGATACTTTTTCTTCCATTCTTGAGATACTTTGCTAAGAAGAACATTTTCCAGCTCTATCCATGTAAACATGAAGGAGGTAAAGTCTCCATCTTTCTTTAGGGCTGCATAATATTCCGTGGTGTACATATACCACAAATTATTGATCCGTTCGTGGATTGATGGGCACTTAGGTTTCTTCCACGATCTAGCAATTACGAATTGGGCTGCAATAAACATTCTAATACAAATATCTTTGTTGTAATGTGATTTTTGGTCTTCTGGATATATACCTAATAAAGGAATTGTAGGATCAAATGGCAGGTCTATTTTTAGTTCTCTAAGTGTTCTCCAGACATCTTTCCAAAAAGAATGTATTAGTTTGCATTCCCACTAGCAGTGT
>CAUYQV010191403.1:0-25681 GCA_963574575.1 Galagoides demidoff | reverse complement strand
CCTCCAACTCCTGGGCTCAAGTGAGTCTCCTGCCTCCACCTCCCAAGTAGCTGGGACCACAGGCACCCGCCACAACGCCTGGCCATTTTTTGGTTGCAGCCATCATTGTTGTTTGGCGGGCCTGGGCTGGGGATTCGAACCCGCCACCTTAGGTGTACGTGGCTGGCGCCCTAGCCGATTGAGCCACAGGCGCTGAGCCATGAGCTCTATTTTAAATCAGAATTTTATAGGCTGGTTTAACTAATTATATTATTACTGTGACTTAGTTAATAGCTGTTTGCCTCAGTTTTATCATCTCTAAAATGGTATAACAATAGACTTACCTCAACAGGTTGAATTAATTAAAAACTGAGGTTTTGTTATAATTTTATTTTGCTGCATTGTAATCTTTCAAGATATCAATTAGAAATAAGTTGTTTTAGCTTAAATCATAACACTTAATTTTTGGTAAAAGGCTTTAAAATTTGTTAAAAAATCACATTATTTGCTAGTTCTAATTTGAATTACATTCTAATACATTAAAACTAATAAGAGAAGTGAGGGCCTTGTGCATTGCTTTTTGAGTGGGGATATAGTTGTAATGAACTTCAGGTGACTTTATTAATACTTGATAGATCAAGTGGTAGTGAAAAATGACAGTCTTTCAATTTACAGAATATCTTAATCTCTACCTCTTTTGCATTTTAATAGACACATGTAGCAGTGGATTTCTAGAAGGTAACGGCAACTTGAAGACATGAATAGGAAGCTGAAACCTTATTTTGCTCCTTGTAAAATAGTTACGAGATGATTTGTCATCCAAATATACTCTTATTTCATAAGCTCAAGAGAAGTAAAGCTGGGTAAAATAGTATTCAGTAATCTTTAAGACATTGTCAGTATTACTAAGTACTTCGTGTATGTGGTGAAAAAAGCTGCAACATACATGAATTGGTATTTTAATACCATTAGCATGGCATTGTAAGGCTTTGTGATTATCTCATTTACAGAAAGATATTTTATGAACCAGTATTCACCTGCCAAAAAGGGGTGGAGTCAGGAACTGACCCCAAGGAAGTGGTTTTTGCTCATCAGGTTAAGGCAGACAACCAAACATACAAAAACAATCATTCTGTGGGTAGGGTGAGTCCCTGGGCCCCCCTCCTTCCCAGTGGTACTTGACTGTTAAATTGTAGCCTAGGAAGGGTAATATTTTTAAATATTTTTTTCTTAATATCGATATTCTTGTTAAAAAGTTTTCTGTGAAATTCTCTTAATAATGAAAATTAATTTAATAATACATATTCAACTTTATGAATAATAATGCTAAACATTATAAAGAGCTGAAGATACAAAGATAGTCTGTGTTCTTTTTCCCTGCCAGTGAATCATAGGCCTTTAGTTATTCAGTGCTGGGAGTAGATAGGGATATTTGAAAATTGAGGTCTCAGAACATTGAGAGTATAATAATTACTCCGTATTACCAGTTAGACATTATATTTCTATCCATTCTTAGTGAAAGCAAATCCAAAAATAAAAATACAAATTAAACCCATTCCTCTCCCCCAAAAGGTCATAATATCTACTGTTATAGATACCTGCCTAGATACTATAGATAACATATATATAGCTGGAAAATTTTGAATGTGTTGAAAAGCATCTTCCTTTATCAGTAGGTTCTATGTAGTGATGAACTGGCAGCTTGGTTTGGTTTATTAAAAAGTAATGATAAGTGTTATTTTAAAATAATTTTTATCAAATAGCCAGTTGTATTTCATAGCATAGCTTTCTTTTTTGCTGGTCAGTAATATCTCTTAGTAGTTAAAAGTTTTATGGGAAGAAGTTTATTTTTAGGAAAATTAAAAAACCAGTGTTTAAAGATGTGGCTTTAACATTTTTTTTAAAGTAAAGTTTTATTGGAAGTTTTCTTTCTTTCTTTTTTTTTTTTAAAGAGACAGAATCTCACTTTATTGCCCTTGGTAGAGTGCTGTGTCACCACAGCTCACAGTTCACAGCAACCTCCAACTCCAACCTCCAATTCTCTTGCCTCAGCCTACCAAGTAGCTGGGACTATAGGCACCCGCCATAATGCCTAGCTGTTTTTTGTTGCAGTTTGGCTGGGGCTGAGTTCGAAACTGCCACCCTTGGTATATGGGGCCAGTACCCTACCCACTGAGCCACAGGTGCTGCCCTGGCATTTACATTTTTTAAGTAATATGACAAAGCAATTCTTTCCCATGGTTGTGGTTTTGTGGTACCAAAGCTTCATTTATTGTACCATAACTTCATTAAAGATTATTTTTGGGAATCTCCATTTAGGTTAGTTGGGTAAGTTTTTGTTTTTGTTTCTTTTTTTAAGGAACCATTTGCTGCTTAATGGCATAGTCTTTTCATTCCTTTATTTCCAGCGATTATAGGTATTTTTTACTGGGATTTTATATTATTATATGGAATTTTCAATGAACATTTAGATGTTATTAAGATTACTTTTCAGAAGTATAATTGTGCTTTCTTTAAACATAGCTGCTTTTGTCTTATCATAGAATGTTTTTCCTGATTGCTACATATAGTATACTCATCTATCTGAGTTAAAATTGCAATTTAATATGTTATCTCAAGTAATTTCACCTAGAGATTTCATTGAAGTTAATTCTTTATAACTGTTATTGGTAAATGAAGACTTGTTAGGAAGCTATTCTTATAATAAAATTTCAAACATTTTCAACATTTATATGACCTGTGCTGTAGTTAACCTCAAGGGCTCATTACTTCAAAACCTGTCAACTGTGTAATATTTTCATATAGGTTTTTAAGTCACATCGTTAAAGCAACGTTATGTTCTTATGCCAAACTTTCAGTAATTTCTTGTTTGGTATAGAGACTTTTATGGGTATCTATAACCTCTGGATGAAATTTAAGCATTCTTGAATAGTTGAATAAAAATACAAGAATGGATTACAATTTTTAAATGGTGAAAATTATCTGTTCCTTTATTTTTAGCTTACTGCACTACAGCTCTATGCACTGTATATTTGAGAATATTTCAATATAAACAATGGTTACAGTCATTTCTATTTTAAGACTTCAGTGGCCTAAGAGGAAAAAATAATTGGCCCCAGTGGTTATTATTACTAGATTTTTTTAATGCTTAAAATTTAGGTACGTGTCTTTGATCTTTTGGAATACAAATATTAAAAATAATTTGCAATTAATATCACATAATCTGATTCATTTAAAACCTAATCTTGCACTATATATTGGGTACTCTAACCATTTGTTATATAAATAGCCTGGGAGACTAAAGTTTCTTTTCAGTGTTCTTGTTAAATAAATGAGAATGGAAAATTTGAAAAATTTAAGTGGACAGTGATGTCCGGTCTCATTCTTTTCTTTTTGATTTTAGATGGGAAGTGTAAAGTCGTAAGATCGATAGGTTGACTGTGACAACTATGTTTACTTACAGAGAGAACAGGAAATGAGAATGGGTGATATGGGTCCCCGTGGAGCAATAAACATGGGAGGTAGGGATTTGAAGCAAAAGGCTTCTGTAACTTCCTTGTAATTCTTTGGGGGACTGTATATGGTGTTTGTGGTATCTACGTATCAGTAAGAAACCAAAATATGAATCGGTCACTTGGTAAAGGTGAAATCTCTTAACATTTGTTATATTGAAATAAGACACAATTATATTGAACGTATATGTACAGGAAGAAAAATTTTATTTTGTGTTTTTGAAGGCTAGAGAGATGTTATTCCTTGACAGGTTTTATGAAATAAATTTATAAGTCAGGTTTTGCTATAGTCTCAAACTAGTTTAGTCATTGCATAGTGATGCTTTTAAAATCAAGTTTTATACCTTCAGATTGGCTTTTTTTCCTGGGAATTATTAGTTTTTGAGTTGTTTTTAAACTTTTTTAGCGCATTTTATAGAATTTCTATTTTATACTAGCTTTTTGTATAACTTTGAAGCTGTTAATCACTTTGCTGAATATTTAACATTTTCCCCTTAATTCTTCAATATTGGGCAAAGTAATATACTGTTGAGAGACCTCTGTGACTTGTCTAGGAAGTAAGATGTGTCTTACTAATGCATGTTTTTTAGAATTCATGTAAAGTTTTAAAGTTACCTATATTAGCAACTTTAATAATTGATTGGCTTATATAGTAGGATTGTTAGGGAAGTAGTACCAAGTAAAATAAATTGAGGGAAAAATAAGTGTAGAGTAGCTTAGGTCTTAGTAAAATTGAAATTTGTAATACCATACAATCAAAAATTGGATAATGAATTAAATCTTATGTATATATTCATTTCACATTAAATTGCCCCATGAAAGTTGTCATGAATATGTTAAATGAAACTGAAAACATGTAATGTGGAATTAAAATTTTCCATGATCAACTTGTTTTTGAAAATATCCTGATGGCCAGTTCTTCAGATAATCTGAAATCATTTATTGCTGTTTACTTGGTCACTTTTTTCTACCAACAAGTAGTTTATTGAGCATCTCTGGTAAGCAAAGAGATCTTAATTGTGATGTTAGTACAGTGGATACATGAAATAATTAGTGAACCAAGAATAGTATGTAAGTTGTGAATTATGAAGTGAAGTTGAGTATATAACAATGTATTAGTGGTTCTGTATTTGTCTTTTTTCAGAGTAAATTCTGAGATGTTTTATAAGGTAATCCATGTGATTTTCAGAATTGGAAGAATGAGGTTATTGTGGATTATAGGCCATTAGAAAGGCCATTATTATTATTAGATTGTCATTAACATCAGAACTAAGTTTCAAAATGGTATAAAACGTAAAATCATTTCTGAGGTTCAGAGATATCCCCAAAACATTCTTGTTTCCTTAATTAGCAACTTTATCAGAAATACGAGACTATACTTCTAGATTCCTTATAGTTAGGGATTCAAGAGAATTTGAAGTTTTTATGACATTATTCACCAGAGAACCATCCATTTTAATTTTCTTTAGTCTTCATTCAATGTGAGACATTATAAAAAGGTTTCCTGAAATTATTATTATCATCCTGTTGGGTTGGTTTTGAGTGGGTAAAATGTCATATCCCATCAAGTTATGCTAAAGGAATGTTTCAGTAGATTTTCAGGTGTGTCATTAGTTTATATGGCAAGTAAAGCTACTTTTAGTAACCAGATAATGCTAGCATTCGTTAGTTTAGTTGTAGCTGTGTAGCAAAAGAATAAAAATAAGACTCTGAGTTAACTGCTGATAATTGGAAATACTACTTTTATTTTTTTATACTCATAGTTGTATTATGGGTACATTCCAAACTCACAAGTATAGCAGTTATGTTCTGAGAGAGAGAGAAATTTATCCTTAATTTGTTTCTTTCGGAGGAAAATAAGGGTAAGACACCTCCTTAGATACTGTTCTCTTTCATTTCTAGATTGTAGGAATTATTAAAAATAGATATTTATAGGTACACTGAGGAAATTCAAATGTTCTTGGATAAAGAGTACATTAATCAACAAGAACATTTGAGATTAAAAAAAATAATTTCTGGGCAGTGCCTGTGGCTCAAAGGAGTAGGGCGCTGGCCCCATATGCTGGAGGTGGTGGGGGTTCAAACCCAGCCCTGGCCAAAAACTGGGAAAAAAAAATTTTACTTTTTATGAAGTTGCAAGGTTACTTTTCAAAGAACAGAAGTATGACGGCCCCAGCAGAAAATGAGAAACTTTGTCTCAGCTGCTCCTTGGACCTAGCCATATACATACAGAAGTCTGCATTAGGGATTATGTAGAGTTATGGGTTCCACTCTTTTTATAATGTTTGTTTCAGAAATTGAGTTCTGAAGGAAACTCAGAAAGTTGACCTACTTAATGAAATACTGGAAGAAACTTCTAAATTAGAATTAGTCTTATGTTGTGAATTTTTGATAAATATGAATACTTAGGAAAAAATTCCAAGAAAATACCCAAACGTGTTGTATTTGTGACCATCATATATGTGGTGTTACAGCTCTAACACTATTACAGTTAATTATGAGCTGGGTGGATAACTCGTGGATGAAAAAATTTGAAGTGTATCTGATTGTTCCCATTTCCAGAATGTGAGCATGTTGAAACAATCCAGATAGCTGGATTAATATTTTGTCTATATGCTCATTTGACTGCATTTGCTTTTGAAAATAAGCTTTGTCATGAGGAATCATTTTAATTTTTTTGTTTAGATTGTATTTTTCAATATAAAGTTGCAGAATACTTCCTATAATTTTCATAGTGGGAGTATTTAATAAATATACATTAAAGCCAAGAGTTTAATTATAGTGATCTTTATTTTGTGCTGATGTTCTTGGCCATGACTTTGAAACAATGAAGTGGTTTCCTAAGTGCTAATTTTTTTTCATTTAAATAGGTAGAGTGCAGTCATCATTGTTAGGGATTATTTGGTTCAAAGCAGACTATAGCAAATAATGACGATATTTTAAAATTTTCCAGCTGTTAGTCTTAAAGGTCCTAAAATAATAGTTTTATGTACATTTATTTTGGGAATGAACATCATAGGATGTAGGTATTCTCTGTTGCAGAGTAGATAATATGTCCCATTGTTAAGGAAGAAAAGTGATTTTAATGCTAATGATCTTGCTATATGGATTGCATAAGTATTGTTAAGTTTTTAATGTTTATTAAACTAAGATAGGACAGCTCTAAGTATAGATTGTTTTACATAGATGCGTTTAGCCCAGCACCTGCTGGTAACCAAGGTCCTCCTCCAATGATGGGTATGAATATGAACAACAGAGGAACTATACCTGGCCCACCAATGGGTCCTGGTCCTGCCATGGGACCAGAAGGAGCTGCAAATATGGGAACTCCAATGATGCCAGATAATGGAGCAGTGGTAATGTATCATAAACATTATTTTGATTATATACACTTCTGCCCCAAAGATAACTTCACACTTACTATAATTTAGCATTGTTTGTTTTAGCAGTAGCGATCAGTAGCCAACAAAGAAAATAATTTTGTGACGTTATATGTTTATTTATAAGAAGTAATTTTTAAGTTACCCACAAGTACCGGTAAGGATTACTACCCATGACATGCTGTGGTGTACCCCATGTTAGTGTTTTCCAGTCATTTGTATCCACCTTTTATGAGCGTTTGATGTAATGGTCAAGTATTTTACTATTATGTTCTTTTCCTGTGTGGACTCCTTACCTTTGGTGGGGACAGAACTCTAAATATGTATAAAAATTTAACTGTATAATTAATACGGAAGTTTTTGTGTATATTCTTAACATACAACTACATTCTTTTCATAGACTAATTAACACTTGTAATTTTGTGACATTGTGTCTTTTGTGAAAAGACATATTTTCTTCTTGATCTGAGAGTGTGAAGATATCTTTGTTTGGGTTAAGTACTATGAAAACAAGGTTTTTCAGTTGTAGTTTTTATATTTTAATATCAGTAGCAAGAATGATACCTTTTATCATTTTCCTAAAAGTCCTTCACTATGTAAATGGTGCTTTATATAGGCAAAATAGTTTCTCACTTAGTGTTTGTTAATTTTGTTCTAAATAACATTTAGAAAGAAAAACTGGTTGATTTCATATTTTGAAAAGGCAGTTATTTTAAAACTGCCATATCAAATCTTAAGATTCTATTGCTGCTAGAAAAAGCACTGCCAGTTAAACTCAGATATGCCATCAGAGTAAATCTATCGTGATTGTTATAAACAGTACATCATACATCTTAGAATTGATAAATGCAATGCTTATGTTTTAATTTGCTTCATATTCAGTCTTTTGGGAAAAAATGGATATGCTAACAGTCGGGAAGTTTAAATGATAGTTTGAACAAGGAGATAAAGAGGCAGTGTGTATTTATTATGAACAGATGGCACATAATAACAGCTAGTTATTTGTTTCCTTCATTACAGGCTTTATTTTATAGTAAAATGTCTGAATGCTAGTATAGAATTAACACTACTTTGGTTAAATTTTTGCATAGCATGTAATCAGTAGTAACTTAGAAGTAACATTAACATTTTTCTACCCCCTTCTTGAAATTGTAAAGTTTATTTAAATATCATTCTCGGTCTTTTCTGCATTCGCATTTTACTGCTGTACTTTAGGGAGTTGTATTATGTGTGGTTATTGTGTTCTTCAAAATAATTTGATAACAGTACATATTACCGAGTTTTAAAACTTAATCTATTTTCTCTATAATAGTCTTTCAAGGAAAATACCTCAAACGTTTCCATATTGAAATCTTAATTCTTTGAGTGTTTGTACTAAGGCTTTCTATGTTAAACATTTTAGAGTGTTTTCTTTTAAAAAGAGAATGTGATGCTGCTCCCCAGTTTTATTTCTCTGATTTAAGAAAACAGAGTTTCACAGCATAGTTTTCATGCAATGTAAGTTTTTGGAAAAAGCAGTCAGAGCATTGCTGTAATACTGATTTGGCTTAATATGGCATTTGCTTATCCAATAAAATCAGTTTTTTTCATGAAATTGGGGCATAGCATTAGTATATGTAAATCTTCAGATGCTGCATTTAAAATAAAAAACATAGTAACTAATTCAATTGCTCCTTTCTTCCTTCTATGTATGATCCTGATTCTGCTGGACTTTCTGCTGAACTTCATGACACCACCACTTGGGATTTTGCCAATTTTTCTTGTCACTTATATTTGGCGTGTTCCAAATGGACTTCATATTTATTATGTGGTATTATAGCACAATGATAGATTTCCCCAAGGACCACCATCTCAGATGGGCTCACCTATGGGGAGTAGAACAGGTTCTGAAACCCCTCAAGCGCCGATGAGTGGTGTAGGTCCTGTGAGTGGTGGTCCTGGTGGCTTTGGTAGAGGAAGTCAAGGGGGCAACTTTGAAGGCCCTAATAAGCGTCGTAGATACTAAACATTCTTTTATTCCTGGCTATACAGAAGAAAAAAGTCAGTGGTATGCCTTTATACTTTTATCTGTTACCTGGAAGAAATGATTTTATTGTTAATGTATGTAGACTTAAAATTTTTTTTGTAAAACCTGAGGTTTTTTGTATTTTTCTTTATTATAAGCCTTGTAGATTAGAATGGTAATGATGATGGTCATCATTTTCAATGTTAAAATGTGTTTGTGACTTTAGCTAAATATAAGTATGCCATAGTACTGTGAAATTTATGTAGTTACTTAATCTCAATAAAGAAATCATTTTGGATAATTTAAAAATGTTATTAGTGGTATTCTCTTATGGTCTTACTAAACTCTGCTGTAACAGTAATATTTCAGTTGTTTTAACTAATCCTAATCCTTTAAAAATAAAGATTTTGCCTTTTAGTTTGTGCAAATAGCCCTAAAGGTATATGCTTAATGAAAGCTAATAACTGGGTAGATAGAGCAGTATATTTGGGAGTGGGTGGGTATGGGAGTTTAATTTGTATAAGCCATTAATGTTCTGTGAAATCAGAGTTGCTGCCTACGTTTCATATAGATTCTGAATATTCAAATACTCTAAGAAGGATTATTAAGGATTCCTTTGTCCTGTGCTGATTTTTCCAAATAAATCTTTTGAATCTTGAAAAAAACTGTTTGAAGGCAAATCTGTTTTGCTTAATGTCTAGTTTTAATCTATATCTATCTGTCTACTTATTGTATAGTTAGTGTTAAATTTTCTCTAAATCAATACTGTTTAGATGCCTGTTATTTAAGGATTAGCTCTGCATTCTTGGTGAATTAGACATTACTTGAAAACATAGGTTTCTAGAATTATTAAAAAACATCTTGACTCTGCATTGTCGTAAATATCTCTCCATAGTTTGGTCTCTTTAGTAAAACTTGAATGATAGGCTGGGACTGTCTCCAAAAACTTCAGTCAGGTGGTGATCTGTAAAAGCAGATGAAAATGAACTTGAATGAGTATGGTCATAGGAATCTGCTTGGATCCTTCTATCAAACGCCTATCTTGAATTTTGATTTTCAAAGGTTGGGAAACTGATTTTATCACATTCTGATGTTTATTTCAAAGCAAAGTCATAGCTATACTTAAGAATTTATATATTAGTTGTGTGTTTATTTAAAGTATTTATTATACTTAAGGAATGATACATTTAACTTATGCCGCAAAGCTGAATCATCAGCCAGTGATCATAGAGCATAGTTATTTCTCACATAACCTTTCAGTGTATTAGTATCATTGTGCTATTTAAAACAAATAGTATATAAGTAGTACCTTTTATTTTTCCGTTGTTTCTCTTTTTGCTGGAAAGCATATTTTGGAAAGAAATAAATTTGGTTAAAGTCTTACATAAAAGGAATTGGTTATAATAAAGCATAATTGAGATACATTCTTTGTACCAATTAAGTTTCTCGTGTACTATTTCATGTTCTATTTTTTAACACAACAGAGTGGATGGAATTGTTTTCTAGAATTTGCACTATCTATAGGCTTTTGTTTTTGGCAAATATTTGAAAATAATGATTTGGAGGTTGTAAAGTAACAGTCGAAGATTATATACATCTTTCTTGAGTACGAGGTGATAGAGACTGGAATTTGCCTTATTTGTGATGTTAATTGGGGTGTGAGCATCTTAATGTTAATTACAATTTTTAAGTAATATATATTCACTTACATCTACTCCCCCCCCCCATCTTTATTTTATTCATATAATTCTTAGGTAATTTTTAGCATCGTATTTCACTTCAAAGCTGAATTAAGATTGGGAGAAACTGGATTATTTGTTAATACCAACATACTTTTGGCCAAGGCTGTGAAATTCTGTATGATTTATTCAAGAATGTTTGAAAGCCAGTGCACAAAGAGATCTCTTATTCTCCTGAACATTTAGTGCCCAGGCTCAACTCTGGTTCCACGAATAGAGTTCTACACAGCTTTTTTCCAGCGTCAAGAAAATCCTTGTTCCAGTACTTACAAGTTTGCCCTGGGAACAGTCAGCTTCTGTGTGACAGTCAAGTGGAGCATCTCTGAACTCCTAGTTATTTAGTTCTTAGTGGTTTTTGTATAGTTTTGTTTAGTGTTTTTGTATAGTTAAATTTTGTAGCTGGTTTAGTCGATTTTTTTTCTTGTACATTAGTATACCAAGGACAATTTTTGAATGTCATTTGCTTAAAGTGGTAGATATAAAAAAAGTTCAATAATATTAGCTTTCTAAATTTAAGTGTGACATCATATCTACTATAACTTTTTCCATAAAAAGGTAATGTGAAACAAGTTCAATATTATAGCATCACAATATTATGTTTCTTTTTGTGCCATGATTTGAAGTAATGAGTTTTATAGTCTTCATGACGTACAATTCATAATGCTATTTTGTAATTAAACATGCATAAAATAAATGAATACCATTTTTCTAATTATTTTATTCTAGCACTGTATTTTTGTCAGAACTTTCCTTCTATTTTCATTTCTTTTGAAAATAATGCAGTGATTTTCTTGACAGACTCACGTTTTAAAGACCTTTGGCTTGTATTTTGTAAAATTTGATTTATTTTCTTGAGCTTTTTGGTTTTTTTTACTGTCTAAAATTGGTGCTCAGCAGTCAGTGAAAGAGGTTAAATATCTATTTTTAACCCCAAAATATCAATACTATTAGAGGGGGAAAAATCTGTTTTAGTTGGAATTGCCTTTTAATAGAAATAGGAATTATCAACAAGGGCAGTGGATGAAACTTTGGCTATTGGTTATCAGACATTAATTAAAATCATATCTTTATAGTTTATTTAGAAACATACTTGTTCACTATTTAAGAGTGTTTTTATATATAAAGTCTGTAATAATTGCTAAGTATCAATGTGAATGATTAATAATCACTAATAAATTTAGATTATATTGATAATTGTGACATAGATTTCTGAATGAGAAAAAGGACATAAATGTGTGATTGAAATAAGTTTTTTTTTTTTTTTGGAAAAATGTGGTCAAATGTATGGTAAAAGTTTGAAAAGATTGAAATTTATTAAATGGTATTAGTCAAAAATATAAAGGGCCAGATTACTTTGAAAATTAGCAAAAGTTACCTAAAGAGTATGGGGTATTTGTTTTTGTGTGTGTGTGTTAGTAATTTTTTACAAAATGTAATATATTAAACTATATTCATGAAATATGAGAGGATACTGGTGATCTAAAAAGTCAGACTTCTTATTTTCAAGAATAAGACAATGAATAATTATAAAGTTTCCTAATTTAAAAGTTCATGGTTTCTTTTGTGTGGCTAGATATATATAGGCATGGATTTTTTCAGGGGTTGGAAATTTATTTCAGAGAAGTGGCAGGCTTCATATTATTTCCCCTCCTAAATACTTCAACATGCTTCTCTACATTGTCTGATATTATACCAGACAATTTTCTCATCAAATCAAAAGTCAGTCTCTTAATTTATGGGTTTATTTCATTGTATGCAAGTATGTATGATTAAATAAACTGGGTCGAGCCTTCTACTTCTAATACCATTATTTCATTTCCAGAAGCCTTTATAACTGAATTTTTAAAAATAGGAAATCATTTTATTGTGTTCACTTCACATATTTTTCCTGGAGATGTAAATGAAGTTTGCATACTGTTTCCCAAATGTATGTCCATCAAGTAATTTATAGAAAGTTATTCCAAAGAAATATTGAATAATTGCAGAAAAATTTTCATGCTATATCTGATCTTTAAGTCTGAATTTTTAAACAATGTCAAAAGCGTGTTGTAAAAACAGTTTAAACATTTTTTTTTTAAATTACTGAAGACCCGACCACAAATAGCTTCTGATTTTATTTGACCTTTTTCCTGTAAAACCATGTTTAGATTATACTTTATCTCTAAAGAGGTTCCTTTTTATTGTTTGATTTTACTATTTATTTAGCTGGTGAAATGAGCATTATGTATTTTCTGTGTTTTATGACTTTTTATTTCTTTTGGAGTAATAGAAATTCATTATTTCCAAGTTCAGGAAACTCAGATTCTTTGTTAGGTATTCTTTGTCAGAGTTTTCTAAGTACACTTACACATTTTTAAAAAAATCCTTTGCTTTATGGATTGAATCACTATCATCACTACCAGCTCCCCCCATAGATATTTTATTGGAATAATTTGTCAGAATTAATTTTTTCTTTTAACTTGTCTTTCCGATTTAAAGAAATGAATGTCAAAAGAGATGGTATTCTGTTTGCATGTGTAAACACAATTTTAGTTCTGTCTCATGGAATATAATCACCCAAATTTTATGTGAGGCACTTAATTCTCAAAATTAAGACTAGGATTAAGTGTATTTTAGTGAAAGTGTGCCTAGTTTGAATGCATGGAGCTGTTCCTTAAATATAGGGTCCTGCATTGCATTGATAGTAACATAAGTAGATCTTATTTTTCACAAATGCTGTCTATAAGTGGTTTGTTGGTGGTGTTGGTGATGTTAAAACTGATATTTTAATGTAAATTTAATCTAAAATTTTATTTATTCAAGTGTTTATCTAAAACTTTTTCAAATCCTGTCGTGAGAGACAACTTTACATTTAATTTATGTATTGTATTATCTTATTAAGGTAGAATTTATATGTATATGAGCTAGTGTCAAATACTTAAATGAGTAGCCATAGTCACTGTGTTTTACCTTCTTTCTCTCACTAGACTTCTAATATATACCCTTTCTTTTTCTAGCTTCTTTTATGCAAAAGGACATTGTATGTTTGTCAACCAACCAGACTTTTGTGAATGTGAATGACTTATGTTTTTGGTTTTAGAAAAACTTTGTAAATATAACCCTGGGCTTATTAACTTTTTCATGTTTGCACAAGTTACCTACATTTGTATGCTTATTTAAATTTTTGGCTAATTATATTATCTCATACATGAAAATTGAAAACATCAGTGTACATTTTGTCAGAATGATTATAATTTTTCTTGGGTGGTTTTACATTAATTAGATAATGTGAATTGTTTCAGTCCTTAGATTTAAATGTGTTTGGTGTTTTTATTTAATGAGAAACGCATAGACAATATTATGTACTCATGCTATGTGACATTTAGTAATTTCTGACCTTTTTGGGAGGCAATCATGAGTAACTCAGTCAGTGGTTACTTACTCTATTAATTCTTTGAGTTGATTAGAACTTTTTGTATGCTCTCATACTTAAACATTTATGACTTTGAAAAGTATAGGAATCTGAAAATGATAATTGTAATAATACTTTATAAACAATTTTCTTAGTCATATAGGTTTCGAGCAGGGTACTATGTCATTTAAGGTTTCACCATTTCCATTAGTTCATTATGTGATATGTCTTGAGAGACTCTACTTACTGTATATTTGGGGACTTTTCTTGGGCTTAACATGAAACAGCAGGGAAAAATCTGTCCTCTCAATCTGCAGTCCCCAAGCCATGAACAGGTACCAAGGCCATGGCCTACCTTTAGTCCTGCCTGTTAGGAATTGAGTGGCATAGCAGGAGGCAAGTGAGCATACCTTCATCTGTATTTACAGCCTCTCCCCTATCACTCACATCACCACCTAAGTTTCTACTCCTGTTACATCAGGGAGGCAGCATTAGATGCTCATAGGAGAGCAAATCCTGTGAAGTGTACATGTGAGGGATCTAGGTTGTTCACTCCTTATGAGAATCTAATGCTTAATGATCAGAGGTGGAACTGAGACAGTGATGCTGGTGCTGGGGATTGGCTGCAAATAAATATGATTAGCAGAGAGGTTTGACTGCACAGAGACCATAAGTCAATTGCTGCTAGACTTACATCAAAACCATCCCTGACCCCTTTCTGTGGAAAAATTTGTCTTACATGAAACCGGTTCTTGTGCCAAAATCATTGGGGACCACTGCTCCAAATTAAGGACAGCAGCCATGTAGGCATCCATCTAACTCAGTGGTTCTCAAACTTTGGCATGTATTAGAATCACCTGGGAAGTCATTATACAGCTGTCTTGTTTCACAGGAATCAGTAGTTCTCAGGTGGAGCCAAGGTATGTGCATTTGTAAGTTCACAGGTGATAGTACTGCTGCAGTTTGGGGACCTGTCTTAAAGAACCTGTTTTGAAACATTGTTTCTCAAAAGAGACATAGTATTTTTGGCTGTGTGGTTTTTGTTGTTATAGATTGCTGTCCCAGTACACTGTAGGTTAAGATCCTCGACCAGTCATTGAGACAATGAAACACAACCCCCCACCCCATCCCCACCACACACACACGCATTTCCAGCCATTGCCAATTGACAAGCACCTCAAATGTTCATTATTTTTGTCTAGAAAATATAGTAGCTATGGAGGGCCACATAATACAAAAAATATATTGATTATGCTTTCTAGGGTCTTATTTTTGTATTCAGAAATCTAGTTAATTCCAGTGAAACAGAAAATAGGTGGAACAAATTTTGAAAATGTTGTAAAAATTTTCCATTTAATTGATCCTCATCTGTCACTACTGGTATGAATGATGAAACTGTAGTAATCTGTTTTTGTATCAGTGTATTTGCACATGCTTATGCCTGATGGATGAAAGTGCTAGAAAATTGATAGAGTTTTGGTGGATTAAAATAATGACCTTTTCCTTATGTGTAAGTGCCTCTTGTTTTTCTAGATGGAAGATAGAAGTTGATAAATATGTTTTCTAAGACAGTATATTTGCTAATCATAATTTCATTTCCTTTATAGCTTCAAATATATGTATGTGTGTGAATCAAAGTATTCAGAGAAATACTGTACATTAAAAATTGGTTCATAATGAGAGTACACAGTTGAAATAGTTTTTAAAAATATAGTGTGACTATAATAGTGCAAAGAAACAGTTACCCAATTTTAGTCTTTTTAATTTTAAGAAGTTATGTTTCTAGAACATTTTCTTTGATGTATGTATGCTAAGAATATCTATATGTAGGAAACACTTTAAGTATAGAACTTATTTCTGATTGTAATCCAGATAATCACCTGGGGTCCTCTTTGACTCTGCAGAAAAGCTGTATTCACATTCTTAATTTCTGCCTTGCAATATAATGTGCTTAATGTTTGTCCTGCTGTTTGTGCTATAAGCAGGGGAGTCTAACCTGGCCCAAAGGCCCACAGGACTGTTTTGCTTATCTATGATGTCAGACCTTTTTATTTTTGCTCATCAGCTTCCTTTAGTGTCTGTGTATTCAGTGTGTGGTCCTAGAAAACTCTTAAACCCTTCCAGTGTGTGGCAGAAAAGAAAAATGATTGGATACCCCTTTGGAGATAAGGTAAAGTAAGATGTAGGGAGAGGTTCATTTCATGAATTATTGGACCTGTGAGTTGAAAATTTGAATTACTTTGGAATTACTTGACAAATAGAAAAGACAACTACTCTATCACAACCAGTTTCTATTTTTTATAGGTCATAAATGTAGCATAGATACACTTGTATCTATGCAATTTAGCAACATTTGAATTTCTCTCAGCTATATACTGACTTTTATAGTTGGCTAGGTTGACAATAGTTTCTTTCAGTCTGGGCACTGGGGATACTGTTGTGAACACAATAAACCAATCCTTTATCCCCATGGCATATTTGTTCTAGACCTAGAGGAGCAAATAGTGACATACAGTGGAAATAATCTTACCATGTAGGTATAAGGATAGGGAAAACGACAGCTACTATTTTAGATAAGGAGACTAGAAAATAGCCATCTGAGGTTATAAAAGGGGAAACAATCTGTTTGATTTAGACTGTGCTGGTTAAATAAACTGTGGTGAAGTCAGTAGGTGCAGTAATTCTCGTCTGGAGCTGCACTGTCCAGGCGTGATCACATGTGGCAGTTGAATCCTTAAGATGAGTGAGATGAGGAACTGAATTTTTAATTTTAATTTTATTGTAACTTAAATTGATTTATTTGTAGAGTATTAAGCACACTTGGAACACCTTTTGCATCTTCAATTTTATGTAATCTAAATACAAATAACTATTTTGGAAGAAAAAATTTTCACCTGAATTAGATTGGCTCAATTTTTAAATATGGTTACATGTTGGGGTGATATTTTGGATATAATGGGTCAATAAAATAAACTATCAAGCTAATTTTACCTGTTGGTTTTCTTTCTTTCATATGGCTTCTAGGAAATTTAAGATTTCACATGTGGTTCACATTATATTTCTTCTAGAGAACAGTAGTCTAGAGAAATAACCATCACATTTTTTTTCTTTTCATGACTGTAGTCCCAGAAGTCTATTGCATAGACTGTAATTATGTAATTTATTTGTTACCTTTAAAAGTGAATAATTGTAAGGTTGAACTTTAAAGTTTGTTAAGTATATATTCACTGTTAACTGTCAGTGTGAAGTAAATTTCCTGGTATAATTCCTTTATGTTTTGTGTAGTACAAGGAAGAATTTTGAGCACCGTGTTATCAGGAAATAAATTGTCCATATTAATGTTTACCTACCCTCTCATGTTTGTTACTTTTGTGTTTACTGTTGACTTGATACTGTTCACAAAATTTTAAAGCAAATACTTAAGTACTGAAAAGATTTTGTCCTCATACAATGTTTCTCTTAAACATTTGTTTCTTGTTTATGTATTTGTATATTTTATTTCATCTAGAATGTCAGAGAGTTATAGACCTTATTATCATTTAGTAATTCTCATTTCCTAGTCCTTATTAAATGTTTTCTTCCTGAATGCACAGAGTTGATTGATGAGGATACAAAAATGAACAAAATATGGTCTCCACTCTCTTGGGATTTGAAGTTGAATGGGTATACGCAAAGCTGTAAGGAAACTGTTTGACCTGGTTGTCATAATAAAGGGAATAGAAAATATTCTGAAAACTTAGAAGTAAACATTCACTTATGTAAGGGGGAAACCAGGAAAACTTAACTAAGATGATATATAACCTTTGAGCAGGTCTTAAAGGTGAGTGGATCCATTTTACAGTTGTATTTTTTTTTGGAGGGAGAGGGTAAGGAGGGTTGTGGGATGGCAAGATGATGGGGTCACAAGGACTAATGGCAGTGAGTGGAAATCCTGAGAAGCAGCAAGCCGGTTAACGGGAGGATGGGGAAGGTAAGATGTAGAGAGCACAAAAGTAGAGATAAGATATGTGTTAACTAGATTTGATCTTCATCTTTTAGGTGACTTGGAGTCAGGACAGTTATTTTAAGTATGAGGTTGACTGATCAAAAGTAATATTCTAGAAAGCAATCTCCCTCCATGATTTTTAAAAGGATCTTTAGTGATAATGACGATTGTTCACATTACAGACCTGAACAATTCAGAAGTAGAGGGAATTTAACTGTGACTAGCATGTGGGGGATGGAGGAAGATAGGTTCCGCAGAGTGTTCCAGGGGGTTCTACTTTGAATGGTGGGTTGAGGATGTTACTAATAATAATTGAAACACCAAAGGTAAGTGTGTTCTGAATAGATGGTGAGACTGCATAGCTGCTAGGGGAAGGTACTGTCCTTTGGGTTTTTTAATATTTTGGTTTTGAGTGCTGGTAGGTGATTCGTTGTGATTTTTTACAACTTTAGAAAACTTTTCTGCCTCGTGGTAAATACATTCTCTCTTGAGGAACTCAAGGACTACAAAACCCTCCTAACTTATCCTAATTTTACTTTTGCTCTTGTAATCTATTTTCCATAAAATAGCCCATTGCATGGGTGGTGCCAGTGGCTCAGGGGGTAAGACACTGGCCCACATATACCGAGGCTGGCGGGTTTGAGCCTGGGCCAACTAAAACAACAATGGCGGCAACAACAAAAACAAAATAGCGGGGTGTTGTGGCAGGCACCTGTAATCCTAGCTACTTGGGAGGCAAGAGAATCACTTAAGCCCAAGAGTTGGAGGTTGCTATGAGCTGTGATGCCACAGCACTCTACCCAGGGCAACAACTTGAGATTATCTCACACACACACACAAAATAGCCATTGCATCCTTTAAAACATGAAATCATGTCCTGATCCCTTTCCTTTTACAAATGTTGTAGCTGTTCCATCTGTATTGTAGACCACAGGACCTTACCTGATTTGATGATCTCAGTGCATTTTTTTTTTTTTTTTTTTTTTGAGACAGAGCCTTAAGCTGTCGCCCTGGGTAGAATGCTGTAGCATCACAGCTCACAGCAACCTCCGACTCCTGAGCTCACGAGATTCTCCTGCCTCTACCTCCCAAGTAGCTGGGACTACAGGTGCCTGCCACACAACACCCGGCTATTTTTTGGTTGCAGCCTTCATTTTTGTTTGGCTGGCCCGGGCTGGATTCAAACCTGCCAGCTCAGGTGTATGTGGCTGGCGCCTTAGCCTCTTGAGCCACAGGCACCAAGCCTCAGTGCACCTTTCTAACCCTATCTATTCTGCGCCACCACCACCCCCCACCCCCCGCTCAAACTCTAAGATGATTTTTCTATCACATATTTTTTATGTATATTAACAAAAGAGCGTTTCCCAGTAGAATTTCACATCGTTTTGGTAGTCTATTTACTTATTTGCTTCTAATAGCCAAATTATAGTCATCCTTACACTGATCTGAAAAAGAATGGGATAATAGCATGTATTTAAAAGTAAGAGTTTTTAGTACCAGTTAAGATGTGTGGTTGAGAATCCCAGATTTTTTATTCATTCAATAAATATTTATTGAGCTTTTTAGTCTCAGCCTAGCAGTGAGGAAGACAGATATCATTTCTACCTTCTTTGAGTTTGAAGTTCAATGGGTGGCAAGAGAGATCTTTGGAAGAAAGTCCCTAAAGAAATTCTTAGGCAGCTCCATCATTGTACTAAGGGTCAGAACAAGAATAGCCAGCAGAGAATGTGAGTGACTTTCCCTATTTTCAATATGATTAGTTAGAAGAATATGCATCCTGTCTTAAGGCCTGGGGTGGATGAATAGGAGCCAAGAAATCCTGCTTTGAGACTGGTGAGTGGGTAAGGTTGACCATATGGTTCAGTTTGTAGCAACTAAGATAAAATAAAAAACTAAAATTGCATTGTATGTTCTGTGTATTGGCTATATCAAATGCAGCGGTGTTTAGTATTGGTCAAACCTCAAATGTTAAGAAGACCAGAAGAACCTGGAAGTAAGTTAAAGGCCTTACCTAAAGTCTTTTTAAAGTAGGAAAAATAGCCTTTATTCATTGAGAATAAAATGAAGGCTGCTGATTTTATTAGTTTACATGTTTTTATACCTTTGGCATACAATGAAGAGATTACAAGCAACAAAAGCAGGAAGGGCTGGCTGCTAGGAGCATCTTGGCAGGTCTGGTGAAATGAAGCCCCTTAAACTCATTGTTGATGTGATTTCTCATATATACTTCCATAGGTGTTTCTTATATGGACTTCTCCAGATGTCAGTGGTCTCATTATGTTTATTCTTCTAGTAATTGGACTTTAAAATGATAAAGCAGTTAAGATTTCTAGGAGAAATGATTGAGTAAAAATTTTATGTGATGAAGGGAACACCTAATGCCTCTGGTAGATTTAAAATAAGTATTATACCAACATAGATTGAAAAACTGTCTTTTACAAATATTGGGAGGAAACAAAACATATAATTCATAGTTGAAGAAATGTTACTCTCCAAAACATTTCTCTGACTTGGTCTTTATGTTAATTCTATTATGAGTAATTTTATCTAAATAATTTACTCTGAAGAATTCTTAAAGGTCACCATTTTTCCTCTGTACCATCCTTTTTTCACTTGTATGCTTCCTTTATCATGGTCTTTGTACTAATACTTATTACTGCTTGGTTTCAATAGATATGGATTTTTAAAAATTACCTATAAAGTAGATATTGTTTACTTTTCTGAATTGTTTTTACAGTGATGATTTTAAATGTTTTCTAAGAACAAAGATCAGGTTAACAACATATTTCTTCAATGTGTGGTAGAAATTATTACTTAATTCCTTCATTCTGACTTTTGTCTTCGTTTTCGCAGTACATTATAGTATCTTAGGTTCTGTATTTTTTAGTAAGTACAAGTTAGGAAGAATGTGACCAAGTCTGGGAACCTCTGCAAGAAACATTTTTTTTCTTTTGCTTTTTCTTTTCTTCTTGACCTTGACATGATGGAAAGTCAAGAGATAATGGTAAAATGTAATACTTAGAAAGGATGTTTTAAAGTTTGAAGTTTATGTTGCATAATTTTGGTTAATGTTATCCTTGTGGTTCAGTGATATGTGTCTTCCAAGTACTTTTGGAGCTCAAATAAATAGAATCAAATCAAGTCAATGAAAACTCTTAATTTTTCTATATAATTGATATGTAGTATGTGAAATATAAAATTCGGATACATTTAATAGAGCCATGATTACATTTCCTATCTGTACTTATGTGGGAAAAGAGCAAGTTTTAAAGACAGTTATTAGTTATTTAAACTATTTTGTATAATTTTTTCATATATTTTTCCCCCTGACATTTACTGTCTTTACCATTTCCTCAATTTTCCTAATTCTTTATCTCCTGTCTTTATGTAGCTTCTGTCTTCACCCCCGACTTCCTCTGGAGGCTGCCTTTCTGCTCCAGTTGGACTGGTGCAATCTAGAACAGCTGGAGCAAAAGGAATTCAGTGCTCTGCTGACTGGATTATCATTAAATGAACCACCTAATAATTCATTGTGACAGTTAACTATAACCTTTCCATTTATTATAGGAAATAGTTATTTTCCTTTGGAAAGTAGGTACTGATTAATACATTTCTTCACTGTATGGGTGGATGTTAGTTCTTTCATTCTGGTTTTTCTCACATAGTATGAGGCTAGTGTAAGATTATTAGAAGTTTTGTGTTGTTTTCCTTTTGGAATTTAATCACATTCCTCAAAGTAATTTATATATTAAAGTGCTAATTTAATGTGAGTGTTTTATTGCTGTTGTATAAGCTAACACTGTATTTGATCAACAAAATCAATGGTTTCTAAAAAAATACAAAGGGTTCGTAAGTGAATTGTAAGAGATTATAGTTGTGCAGAGCCTAGATCAGCAGTTCTCAACCTGTGGGTTGTGGCATTAGGTGTAAGCGTAGTAGGCACTAGAAATCATGGATTTAAATAACTAATTATACAGTGGGTGCAGGTAACATGAAATATATGATCTCCATCCAGAAAGGATTTGCTCTACTTAAGATCAAGATACCCAGTGTGGGCTAGATAGAAGGTGCTTCTGTCTTCCAGCAATTCCGAACTATTGGTTAAAGAAGACAGCACAATAACTACAAAACAATGTGGAAAAGGACTAAGGAAGAACTTGAGACTTGAATTACATATACACGAATTGAGAGGCACACTTGAGAAGGAAAAAGTTAACCATGCACAGATGAGTACAAAATAAGCATTGGAATCTTGTTCTCAATAAAGCATTCATTTTGTTATGATCAGTTTTGGGCACATCATGTAATAGGAGGTCATTTAATCTAGTAACCCCTTATCTGTTTTTTTTCTTTTTGGAGACAAGAGTCTCAAGCTATCATCCTAGGTAGAGTGCAGTGACATCACAACTCACAGCAACCTCCAACTCCTGGGCTCAATTGATTCTCCTGCCTCTGCCTCCCAAGTAGCTGTGGGTCTAGAACTGGGCTGGATTTGAACCCACCAGCTCAGGTGTATGTGGCTGGCGCCTTAGCTGCTTGAGCCACAGGCACCAAGCCCCCTTATTAGTTTCTTAAAATCACCTGATGTGTATACAGTTTATTGGCAGTGTGTTGAGTATTACTTGAGTAATATATAGGAAACCAGTTGCCCCAAATAAGTGTGCTACAGTGAATCTGGCAAAGAAATGAATATAATTTAGAAATAGCCAGGTGCCTGTAGTTCCAGCAACTTGGAAGGCTGAGGCAAGATAATCACTTGAGCCCAAGGGTTTCAGGTTGCTGTGAGCTGTGATGTTATGGTACTCTACCAAGGGAGACAAAGTGAGTTTTTGCCTTTTTTTTTTTTTGAGACGGAGCCTCAAGCTATCCCCCTGGGTAGAGTGCTATGGCATCACAGCTCATAGCAACCACCAACTCCTGGGCTCAAGCGAGTCTCCTGCCTCCGCCTCCCAGGTAGCTGGGACCACAGGCGCCTGCCACAACGCCGGGCCATTTTTTTTGGTTGCAGCCATCATTGTTGTTTGGCCGGCCTGGGCTGGGGATTCGAACCCGCCACCTTAGGTGTACATGGCTGGCGCCTTAGCCGATTGAGCCACAGGTGCCGAGCCACCCCTTTTTTTTTTTTTTTTTAAGGAGTAAATATAAGATGAAATAATTGAAAAGGATTCTCATAGGATAGTTTGGGGAGAATGCTCTTTGTTCAGATGTGGGAGGATTAGGTGACCAGAGGAAGGTGGGAAGTAGTACACTATAATCTCCATAGCTGATCACCTCCTTAAATTGACCTAATTATTGTAAACCAGACATGCAACCCATATATGTATCAGTACAGTAGGCTTTATTCCTTCCCTTGACCACCTCTGTATGTTGAACAGTTTGTTAGTGTGTCTAGGGATTTGGGGAGGTAGAAAAGCCCATATCTTTAGATGAATGAAACTGGAAAACTAATCAGAGGTCTTAATCTGTGTGAAGGATCCATTAGATTTTTGGTAAGGGAAAGGCAGTAGTCAGATTTGTACTTCACACAGATCACTAGTGAGTTTGGGAAGGATGTATTTCAAGTCAACTGCAGGCAGGCAGAGTCAAGACTTTAAGGAGTTAGTAGGGTAGGAGTGGAAGGGCAGAAAGCAAGACATGGTGGTTAAATATGAAACAATAGGACTTGGTTAATTGAATGTGGGATATATGGTGGAAACAATTAAGGCAAGGCTCAGGTTTTCAGGTGGTTTATTTGGGACAGTCTCATTCTGTTGACCATGATAGAGTGCTGTGCTGTCAGCCTAGCTCACAGCAACTTCAAACTCCTGGGTTCAAGTGATCCTCCTTCCTTAGCCTCCTGAGTAGCTGGCACTACACTAGGTACTTGTCACAACATCTCCCTAATTTTTCTATTTTTAGTAGAGACGGGAGAGGGGGGAGGTGTCTCACTCTTGTTCAGGCTGGTTTTGAACTCCTGAGCACAAAGGATCCTCCTGTCTTGGCTTCCCAAAGTGCTAAGATGACAACGTGAGCCACTGTGCTGGCTGGGTTTTTTTTTTTTTTAAATCAAATAATAGGTATTTTGGTGCTATCAATCTCTAAGAATAGTTAGGGGGAGCAGGGCGGGATGGAAGACTTCAGGCCCTCTGACATCCAGCAAGGGTGTACATCCTATATAAAATTTTAATGTTTAGGAAAAAGGCTTTGGAGAATTTTTTATTGTCACCAAAGTGAGCAAGAATTGATAAGTTAAAAATATGAGACACAAATAATTTACCAGGGCAAAATGTACATAGGTTAGGAGGTTTAGGTAGACCCAGCATTGCTGGGGAACTATGTCTAAAATAGGAGTACATCTAAGCCTTTAAATCTCTTATTTGAATCCCGTAGTTGTATTCATTAATTAAAGAAACATGCTAAAGATGTGGACATTCATTAAAGATGATTTTATTTATACTTAGTCAATGGCTAAGTAGGAAATGTGGAAAATTTAGTGGGCTAATCCCTATTCTCTCTTTTTTATTTTTATTTTTTGCAGTTTTTGGCCTGGGCTGGGTTTGAACCCTCCACCTCTGGCATATGGGGCCGGTGCCCTACTCCTTTGAGCCACAGGCACTAGCCCCTATTCTCTCTTAATCCTCAAACTTAAAAAAGGTACCTACACAAGTTTTTTATTGTAGCAGTTGTTCAAATCCTCTGAGATCTAGAGATAATTTTTATCACATCATTATGCTTTAGAAAGGATTAACACCTACTAAAAACCAAAAGGCCTTTCAATATTCTTTATACCTAAAATGTGTTAACTGTGCTTTTGGCAGGATATTTTTGTTTTTGTTTTGGGGTTTTTTTTTTTGTTGGGGTCTAACTGTTGCCCAGATTGGAGTGCAGTGGTATTTTAATAGCTCAATATCAATAGCTTAATAACTGAAGCCTCAATTCCTGGGCTCAAGAGATTCTCCTGTTTCATTCACCCTTCAAGTATATAGGACCACTTGGTGAACATGTCATCACACCCAGCTAATTTTTATTGAGATGTAGTCTAGTTATGTTACCCAGGCTGGTCTCAAACTTATGGGCAATCTCCAACCTAGGCCTCCCAAAGTGCTGCAATTACAGACCTGACCCATCATGCCTAGCCTGTTTTTTAATTTTTAGATATTAAAGTACAAAATAGTAGGTAGTGAAAGTAAATTTCTCTGTACCAGCTACCCAGCTTCTCTTTGTAAGGGCAACAGTGGTTCTTAATTTGTGTATCCTTTTAGAAGTTTTTGAGCATTCAAAGACGTTTGCATATGTGTATATATATATGCATATATATACACACATATAAATATTTTTTTTGAGACAGAGTTTCACTTTGTCGCCCTTGGTAGAGTGCTGTGGTGTCACAGCTCACAACAACCTCCAACTCTTGGGCTTAAGTGAATTTCTTGCCTCAGCCTCCCTAGCAGCTGGGACTGCAGGCACCTGCCACAATACCCAGCTATTTTTAGAGATGGGGTCACACTCTTGCTCTGGCTGGTCTCGAACCTGTGAGCTCAGGGCAGTCCACCTGCCTCAGCCTCCAAGAGTGCTAGGATTACAGGCATGAGCTACCATGCCCAGCTTTGCATATGTATTTTTTCTTGAGCCTCAAGCTGTCCCCCTTGGGTAGAATGCCGTGGCATGACAGCTCACAGCAACCTCTAACTCCTGGGCTCAAGCGAGTCTC
>CAUYQV010191399.1:0-11233 GCA_963574575.1 Galagoides demidoff | reverse complement strand
ATTCTAATTGGAGAATGATACTATCTCACTGTGGTTTTAGTTTGAATTTCTCTGATCATTAGTGATGACAGGGGTTTTATACATGTTTTTGCCATTTGTGTATCTTTAAAAAACACCGATTTGTTCATATCACATGCCCACTTTCAATTTCTGATTTTCCTGAATTGTTTGAGTTCCTTATACACATAGATTTTGGGTATTAGTCCCATTTTAGAGCTTACCTATTTACTCTTTCAATTATTTCTTTTTCTGTGTAGAGACTTTTTAGTTAAGTTCTGTTTCTATTTTTGTTTTTATAGCATTTACTTTTGGGGTCTTAGTCATAAATTCTAAATGTTTTTTCTAGGTTTTCTTCTAGGATTTGTATTGTTTCATGGCTTATATTTAAAGTTTGTTTTTTTTTTTTTTTTTGAGACGGAGCCTCAAGCTATCCCCCTGGGTAGAGTGCCATGACATTACAGCTCATAGCAACCTCCGACTCCTGGGCTCAAGCGAGTCTCCTGCCTCCGCCTCCCAAGTAGCTGGGACCACAGGCGCCCGGCACAACGCCTGGCCATTTTTTGGTTGCAGCCATCATTGTTGTTTGGTGGGCCCGGGCTGGGGATTCAAACCCGCCACCTTAGGTGTACGTGGCTGGCACCTTAGCTGATTGAGCCACAGGTGCCAAGCCTATATTTAAAGTTTTAATTTTGAATAAATTTTTGTAAGAGATAGAAATTCAACTTCCTTCATCTACATATGGCTATCCAATTTTCCCAGTACCATTTACTGAACTGTGCATTCTTTTCCTACTGTATGTTCTTGTCTGCTTTGTCAAATTAGTTGAAAATACTTAGTCTTATTTCTGAGTTATCTATTCTGTTCCATTGATCTATACGTCTATTTTTCTAACAGAACCATGCAGTTTTGTTACCATAGCCTTGTAATATAATTTAAAGTCTCATAACGTGGTGTTTTCCATTTTGTTCTTTTCACTTAGAATTACTTTTGCTATTCAGGCTGTTTTCTGGTTCCATGTAAATTTTAGAATTGTTTTTTTCTAATTCTGTGAAAAATGATGTTTGTGTGTTTATTGGAATTGCATTGAATCTGTAGAATGCATCGGACCCTCTGATCATTTTAAAAATATTGATTCTTCTGATCCATAAGCATGGGATGGTTTTCCATTTGTTTGCCATGTCTATGATTTCTTTCATCTTATAGAGGTCTTCTGCCTCTCAGGACAAACTTATTCCTAGGTTTTCTTTAAAGCTGTCATAAATGAGATTTAGTTCTTGATTTGACTCTCAGCTTGGTCATTGGCTGTGTATAGAAAAACTATTGATTGGGCACCATCTTAGAACCTAAGTATCACACTGCCTATGCTTATCATTTTCTAGGTTTTTTGTGATAACACTTAGGCTAACCAAAATCTAAATGCATGCTTGATACTTCCCCCCTTTTATTATTTTATATTCAGTGTATTGCTATAATATTCCCTGTCAAATATTTTGAATCTACTAAGTTATGGATTCTACAGTTTCTCCATTAGCCCTCACAGCTCTAACTGTACATATTTTAATATTTGTACCATTAGTCATTTGTACTGCAGTTGAAGTAAGCTTTTCAAAACACAAATTACATTGCTCCGTGTACTGGTCTAAAATAGACAGTCCTACCTCATTTTCCTTTGTTTCACTTTCCTGTACTTCACAGGTATTTTGCTTTTTACAAAAATTAGACTTTTGTGGCAACCATGCTGTGAATAAGTCTATTGGTGCCATTTCTTCTACCAACATGTGTTCACTTCATGTCTCTGTCACATTTTGGTAATTCGTACAATATTTAAACAATTATTATTATTATTATTATATCTGTTCCGGTGACATGTGATGAGTGATCTTTGATTTTACTGTTGTAATTGTTTGGGGCACCACAAAGATGGCAAGGTTAATCTATAAATGTGTGTTGTAACCTCTCCACCTACTAGCTGTTTCCCTGTCTTTCTTCCTCTTCTCACACCTCCTTTTCCCCTGAGAAGGAACAATGTTGAAATTAAAAACCACATAATGGCTCTTAGATGTTCAAGTCATTCCTCACTTTAAATCAATATCTAGAATAATTAAATTTAAGCAAGGAGGTACAGAGAAAGCCAAGATAAACCACATACAGTAAATTATCTAGAAGTTTTGCCTAAGATAGCTAATGGAGGTTGCTCCACTAAACAGAAGATGTTTTCATGTAGATGAAACAGCTTTTTATTGGGAAAAGCTGTCATCTTGGACTTTCATAGTTAAAAAGGAAAAATCAAAGCCTGGCTTCAGTGATTCAAAGGACAGGCTGATTTTCTTGTTAAGAACTAACTCAGCTCATGATTTCCAGTTGAAGGCAACATCCTTATTCCATTCTTAAAATTTTAAGACCTTTAAGAATTATGATAAATCCACTCTCTTTGTGTTCTGTAAATGAAACAAGTAAGCACCGATGACAGCATATCTGTTTAGAAAATGGTTAACCGAATATTTTAAGCCTGTTATTGAGAACTACTATTCCGGAAAAAAAAGAAATCCTTCAGAATATTGACGTGATAAAGCACCTAGTCACTCAAGAGTTGTGCTGGAGGTATCTAAAGGGATTGGTGCTATTTTATTGCCTGCGAACACTTAAGGAGTAATTTCAAATTTCAAGAATTATTATTTAAAATATATGTTTAGTAAGGCTGTAGCTGACATAGATAATGATTCTCTTGATGGATCTGAGCAAACTAAATTGATCTTAAGCTATCAGGAAAGAATATACCTTTTTTGATGCCATTAAGAGCATTTATAATTCATAGGAGGAAGTCAAATTAACATTAAGAGTAGTTTGAAAGAAGTTGATTCTAATGAGGGACTTTGAGGGGTTCAAGACATCAGTGGAGGAAGTAACTGCAGATCTGATAGAAATAGCAAAATAAGAAGAATTAAAAGTGGAGCCTAAAAATATGACTGAATTACTCCAAGCTAATGGTAATACTTTAACAAATGAGTAAGTTACTTCTTAAGGATGTGCAAAGGAAGTGGTTTTTAGGGAGAGAATCTACTCCTGCTGAAGATGATATAAACACTGTTGAGATGACTATAAAGGGTTGATCCATATTTAGTGGATATAGCACAGACAGGGGTTGACAGCAGTGATTTCAATTTTGAAAAAAAATTTACTGTAGGAAAAGTGCTATCAAACTCTATAACATACTATGGGGGATATTGTCCATGAAGAAGTGTCCATCAAAGCCACAATCATCACATCATTGTTTTCTTATGTTAAGAAATTGCTGTAGCTATTCTAACCTTCAGTAATCAACACCCTTATCAGTCAGTTGCCATCAACAATGAGGTAAAGCCATCTACCAGCAAAATTTTATGACTTGCTTAAGGCCCAAATGATCATTAGCATTATTTTAAAATAAAGTATTTTTAATTAAGATATATGTGTTGCTTTTTAAGATATAATCATATAACATAACTTTCACATGCACTAAAAAAACGAAAGCAAAAAATTAGTGTCACTCACTTTACTACTTTTGCCTTAGCATGTTTGCTGGGAACTGAACTAGCTATATCTCTGAGGTATGTCTCAAATCCTGGTTTTCTGTTGCTCTTAGGCTTAATACCCTAATGTGACCTTAATAAAATTCTATGTGGTTTGTCATCAACCTCCTTCTCCATCTACAGCTCATATAGTATTACCTTTTCTCTTTCTTTCCAGACATTGACCCCATCATTTGGTTTCTTGGGTGTGCCACTTATTGAGCACATGGGGATTTAGCTGTCCTTATAACTGCCTTAATCATTGTTTTTATCTTTTCTTGGTTAATAAACATGATAATTTTTTTATATATTACTTCCCTTAAGAAAAGTTCTTCACCACTCTAGGTTAAATTTTTTATAAGCTACCAATGCAAGTGCCTTACATTCATATTTTCTTATAGAGTTATGTTTTTACTTTCATTTCTATGGTGATCCCTCATGTGCTTTATCAGTTTGGCTACATTAGGATTCACCATCTCATATGCATTTTTGTCTTTGCCATCTACTACTAAACCAAAAGGTAATAGCAGGAAGATAGGAATATTGTGTTAGTATTTTTATTTCCTTGTTTTATTTTTTTAATTATAAAATGTATTAATATCAATATACCAACAAATACTTATTGATTAGAAATTCCTAACTGGTACTGTGGTGTACACAAAAAGATGAAAGTTATGGTTTTTACTTGGTTTTACAATGGCCCTATAGCCATGGAAGAATCAGCCTTTGCTAAAGGATTCAGTCACATACTCAAGGTTAAAGGGAAATTGCATTGAGAGAGAGAGAGAAAGTGGTTCATCTTTTTTGCATTCTAGTCATAATATTCCATATTTTTCCATAATATTCCATAATATTCAAATATTCCAATATTTATAGTAGTTAATCCAATTTTTTTTGTCATTAGCATTTGTACAACACCAAAGTTAATATTTCTGGTTGATTTGACTTTTTGGATAAAAATTATTGATAAAATAAGTTCCCAACTGCAAACACACAGCTAAAATCAATCCCACAAATATATGAATATTTGATTAATCAATGAATTTATCTTAACAAAATTATACTACAGGCCAGGTATTCTGGGAGGCCAAGGAGGGTGGATTGCTTGAGCTTGCAAGTTTCATACCAGCTTGAGCAAGAGTGAGATCTCATCTCTACTAAAAATAAAAAAAAAAACTGAGGCAAGAGGATCAATTGAGCCCAAGAGTTTGTGGTTGCTGTGAGCTATGATGCCATGGAACTCTACCAAGTGTGACAAAGTGAGAATCTGTCTCAAGAAAGGAAAAAGAAAAATCCTCTAAAGACATGCAACCTAAACAGTTAAGTACCTGGCATATGTGAAATATTATACCATGTATTTATCTGCATAAAAGGTCACATTGTATGTTAATTGAAGTTCCATAAAGTTTACATAGGGAGATTAATAGGACATAGACAATTATAATAACGTAAATAATTTAAGTTTAAAATTTAATAATAAGTTAAATTGTGGAAAGTATCCTAAGGTGACTTAAGGTGCCTTCACAAAGCTCCAGACAATTTTTCTTTCAGATCTGGGATAGTCGGGATTGTTAGGCTTGTCACACATCTCCTGCCGTACCGTGAATTCACCAATACTGTTATTCCCATCATACAAAGACAAAAGAAAAAATATACCTCAGTGAATCAAGTGTTCACTTTTATTAAAACATCACAGGAACTGTTCTGACAAGAAAGTCACCGAGAAATCACTGACCCTTTACCTCTCAGCCTCAAGATCCTAGAGACGAGTTAAATACACGGCTTGAAGTCTGCTGTTGTGTGAATTTTCACAAGCCCCCTCCTGACCTGTCTCTTCAGGCCAGAAAGAGCTCCAGACACCTAGGATGTCTTCTTGAACTTAAGGTTATGATGAAACTTATCCTTTAGTTACTTTTTTCTTTACCCGATATAAAGGAAATTTACTGGAAAATTAGAGAAATAAAATTTATTCACTTTTAGACTAGGAGAGTTTTTTGACTTTTAGTTTTTGGTTGTAACAAAAAGAAGTAAAAACATCAGTGAGTGCTAGATGCCTTGTGTAATGCAATTAAGAGCGGCCTTTGCAAAACACAAGTTTTATCACAAAGGCTAATGAAGAATAGTGCAGGAAAAAAAGCCGGGAGTCCCAAGGGGAATTGAAGTACAGTGTGTAATGACTTTGGCGGTGTTAGAAAGGGCTCTCTGGAACAAGTTGGCTGAGAGTATTGAAAATACCTCTGTTAAGCACAGGCATTCCAGGCAAGAGAAATAATATAAACAAACAATTAAGTTAGAAAATTGCCAGATACATTTAGAAAAAGTTTTTAGTCTTAACTGGTAAAACTTTATATATTCAGGATATGGCAAAGTGGAAAATGCATTGTATATTTAAGTTATTTCCATGTTATAAGGTGTAAAGAATTGTATTTTGTTCTGTAGACAACATGTTCAGGGATTTCAAAACAAATAGGCTTAGGAATTGTATACTGTGGATCCCAATATCAAATACTTCGCACACAAATTTGGTGGTTAGCATCGATTTCCATGAAATTAAATAATATATATACTTGGATACTTTAATTGAAATGCTTTAAAAAATATTTATAAATCTTAAGCTATTTATTATAAGAAATCAGTTTGTATTTAGAGTAAATATACACTAATAATTTGTTCTTAAGAGTGGAGTACAGGGAAGTACAAGGGTAAAGAATATTTCATTGAAGCATCTGGAACACTCTCCTTCAATCATGGGTACATCCTCAGGATGAAAAAATATCCCTCTGTATTCTCAGAACTCTCATAACTTTTCAGAACTGTGTAACTACGTGTTATTGAATTCTAAGATGTTTATAAGACTTTATTCAAAAATAAGTCTTATTATTGCTATGCTAAACATTATATCCTTAAGCAGAAGGAAATTTATTTTATTTTGGTTGAAACATATATATCCAATTCAGGGCGGCGCCTGTGGCTCAAGAGGGTAGGGCGTCGGTCCCATATGTCAGAGGTGGCGGGCTCAAACCCAGCCCCGGTCAAAATTTAAAAAAAAAGAAAAGAAACATATATATCTAGTTCAAAATTAGAATGCTAAGAAAAGGTTGACAGTGCTTTGCTGGCATCTCAAGAAGTCAACAAATGCCACTGCAAACCTTCAATGCCATCAAATGTCCCTTTCTTTCTTGGTTCGTCTTTAGATATTTTTCTGATAAGTTAATTAGTTACTGTTTAGAAACTTTTTTTGCCCCTCTGAAATGCTCTATGAGTCCTGGGTAATTGGAACCTGATGAATCAAATTTGTAGCACCCTGTTTGGTTGTTTTCTTTTTTCGATTTCACTGCTGAAAGGAACGATGCCTTTAACCAATGGGCGACAGTGTTGATAACAGGGACATTTGACTCATGGTGTTCTGATGATAGATGGGCCCTGTCTTTAATAAAATATTACTCTACAGAGTATGGTTTTTGAAGTTTGCACAGGTAATGAGTCAGGGATGGAAGGTGCATGGTAGGGTAGAGGAAATATTGTAAGTTTCTTTAGTAATGTTGTTAGACCAGGACAGAAAAACAAAGGAGCCTGATTCTTATAACAACTATTATCCACACAAACCTTTCCAATAGTTACTAGTGAATGATTATGAACGATGATTAAAAAAATCTAAGGAGACATATTTAGGTTAAACATTACATACTGAAATGTTGCACAAATCACATGCTGAACTATTTTACAATTCAAGTACATTTTTAAATTTTTCCTTGATTTCAATAAAAATGTATGCTAGGAGATTGGTCAACCTATTATGAATTCGCCTCTTTTATCATCTACATCATTTTAGGAAGGATAGATACCTGGTATATGAATCTTTGTCTGATAAGTTAATTAGTTACTGTTTAGAAAAGATTTTGAAACACACAACATGCAATTTGCTTGCTAGATATCCTGCTTAAAATTTGAGAGTGCTTTAGAATATATATGTGATTTTTTCATACATGAAGAAAGAGGTTAAAAGACATAATTGCAGGACTTATTTAGCATAATAAAGTAAAACCATAGTTTACAATTTCAAAGAAAAAATAATCAAAAAGCAACAGGTTGAATGCAGTGGCTCAGGATTTTGCAACCAGCTGAAGCAAAGGTGAGAAACAGCTGTACAAATAGCAAAAAAAAATTGGCAGATGCAGTAAGATGTGTCTGTAGTCCTGTGTGGCTGAGGCAGCAGGAATGCTTGAGCCCAGAAGTTTGAGCTTGCAGTGAATTATAATCACATCACTTCACTGTGGCCAGTGACAGAGCAAGACTCTGTCTCAAAAACAAACAAATAAACAACAACAACAACAACAACAACAAAAACCCACAGAAAAAGAAGGAAAAACCCAAACACACCCACAATAAAGCAACAAAAAAGGAACATAAATTAAGCCAGTAGCTAACAGAAGAAAGAATGGTGTCATACAAACAGAAAGAATCTTTAGAGCTTTGGTTTGATGCAGCCAAGTGAAACTGATACTTCTTATAAAAAAGAAATCTTGCAGAACCCATAAGTCAGAAGACCAAACTCTCTTGCCATAAAGAAAGAGGGTTTGGCCTTGTACACACTTGCATGGTGACCATAATGCAGAATAAATAGGTAGCCCAAAATGCAGACATAAAAATATTTATTTTAAATAATAATTCTGCTTCTCGATGACCTAGGCTGAGCATGGATAAATAGCTTGCCTGGTCTTGAAACTCCTGAATTGAGCTGGTTACAGTACAGGCAACAGGGAAAGGGTCTGACCAAGCCTGGTAATTCATATTTCCAGCAGCTTATCCAGATGAGTTTTCATTTTATGGCTGAGCACAAGAAGGAATACTGTCAATCGCACAGGCAATTGTCAAAGCTACCACTTGAGTCATGCTTACCAACAATGTAGCATTGGCCAAAGCAGGTCACAGCAAGACTGGGAGAACATTAGGCAAACTACATGGCAAAAAGGGATCCCATGGCAATGATCATGTATGCAGTTCGTGTATGTATTCAGTCTATCTCAACCTTCACCCAAATGGCCAGAAATTGGTTAGAAGATACTCAGCAAATTTACAATGAAGGCAAGTGGTAGGCTTTACTTTTCATTCTCATAGAATTTTGTTTCTGGCACTTTACTTTTTAATTCCCTGAGGAAGAAAAATGAACTTTTAAACATGTGAACTAAGTAAAGCAAAATCCACTGAGTGTTAAATCAGTGAAAATAGAAGAATGAGAGAAAGCTGTCTTCATTGAGCATAGTCATGAATTAGGGAAGGAGAAAATCTGCAGAAATATGGCATTTTTTAAGTAAAAATTAATAACCTATGGACAAAAAATATTAGTCATCTATGGTGGAAGAAAACGCAAAGTAATAACATGGAAAAAATATTCCTTATTGGTATTATTTCCAGATTTCTGCTATAATGAATAAAGCTGCTATGAACATTCTAGAACAACCTGAACTAAAACAATGTGTGGAACAACAATAAAGGAATCACAAAAGTGGTTACAGCCAGACGAAAACTTAATATCCATGAGTCCACACTGATATAAATAAATCAGTCATTAAATAAATTAAATAGGAGATTTGGGAAAAAAATCTTCCAAATGGTAAAAATAATATACGTAAAAATTACACATAATGAGGGTAATAGACCATGGTAATCAGTAGTATAGCCTTCCTCTATGTAAGTGCCAGAATGGCTAAGCAGAGCTTTAAAGAGAGAAAGGATATGTGAATAACCTCACATTATCTTCCCTCAAAATTATGGGATGGTTTTAACTAATAATCTGAAATTATTTAACACTCCTCTTTTGATGCCCTTGGTCTAGACATATTGGCTCATTTCCAACAAATAGAATAAAGAAAGAGAAAATGGTGACTCTTTTGTGAGGAATGCTTGTGTAACTTTAAACAAGTGACTGTAACCTTACTAGTTATAAATTATGTTGGTATCTACCCCCAGACATGATGCTACCAGAGGTGCTCTTTAACCAGGAGCGGTGGTTCACGCCTGTAATCTTAGCACTCCGGGAGGCCAAGGCAGGAGGATTGCTTGAGTTCACAAGTTTGAGACCTATTTGAGCAAAAGCAAGACCCTGTCTCTACCAAAAATAGAAAAACTAAGGCAGGAGGATTGCTTGAGCCCGAGTTGGAGGTTTCTGTGAGTTATGACACCATGGTACTCTACCACGCATTTATGAAAGGGACAATATAATTTTTATACAGTATATAGAAAATATTCCAGAGTATGGAACTAGAACAGATTTACCATTTTTTTTAAATGGCTGAATAGCATTCCATGGTATACATATATCACAGCTTGTTAATCCATTCCTGGGTTGGTGGGCATTTAAGCTGTTTCCACATTTTGGCGATTGTAAATTGAGCTGCAATAAACAGTCTAGTCCAAGTGTCTTTATGATAAAAGGATTTTTTTCCTTGAAGATGAATTTCTTAAAGAAGATTATTTTTATATCCCTTGGAAATTGAGAGAAATAAATGTCATTAACGAATAATTAGGCGTGGTAAGAACTCAGGTTTCCACATTACTAAGCAGTTACCCTTTCACCAAGTTTCATGTATAATTGTCATTCGTTTCTACTGATAATGTACTGCGTCAGATTATGTATTTTCTTACACATTGGAGTTAATTCACCCAAATGTTTTTTATTTTATTAAAATAAAATTTAATTTGTTTACTTTGAGACAAAGTCTCACTCTATTGTGCTGGGTAGTATGCTGGGGCATCAAAGCTCACAGCAATCTCAAACTCTTGGGCTCAAGTGATAATCCTGCCTCAGTCTCCTGAGTAGCTGGGAGTACAGGCACCTCTCACAGGCCCTGACTAGTTTTTGTAGAGACAGAGTCTCCCTCCTGTTCAGGCTGGTCTTGAACTCCTCAGTTCATGCAATCCACCTGCCTTGGTCTCCCAGAGTGCTATGATTATAGGTGTGAGCCAACGAGCCCAGCCCTATTTTAGATTTTTAAAACATTCAGTCAAGGCTACTTATTAATCAAATCATAGATTCCAAGGGTTCTTACTTGTCCTATAAGAGCATCTATAAATTCTACCCAACATCAGCTGCTACTTTGTACAACTTAAATTACTGTGGCTATGTTTTTAGTTGCTATATCAAATGAACTTTTTCACTCAGCGGACGTCTTTCCCTTCTTAAAAATATCTGCAGCTGTTGGAAACACCACCTCTTTTCCCTGACTCGAGTAAACACTGTACTCTCTGGTTAGATGCCTATTATCTCTGGCTACTCCTTCTTGGTCTTTTAGTTAAGACCCATTCCACAGCATCCTGTCCTGGGAAGCTGTACTACACCATATCCCACTCAACTCAGTCCCCAGGTGATTTTACAGAGGCAACCCTGACCTCTCTTGAATGCTACCTGCAATCCCACCAGCTGACAAATCTTCTCATGGCTCTTCCACAAACACATTACACTCAACCCGTTCTTTAATGAACAGAAAATTTCCTCTGTTCTTTACATCACCTAATTTCTTATATCTTAAGCTCAAAATCACATATTCATTTTCTTTTTTTTTTTTTTGAGACGGAGCCTCAAGCTATCCCCCTGGGTAGAGTGCCATGGCATCACAGCTCATAGCAACCTCCAACTCCTGGGCTCAAGCGAGTCTCCTGCCTCCGCCTCCCAAGTAGCTGGGACC
>CAUYQV010191398.1:0-15758 GCA_963574575.1 Galagoides demidoff | reverse complement strand
CGAACCCGCCACCTTAGGTGTACATGGCTGGCGCCTTAGCCGATTGAGCCACAGGCGCCGAGCCTAATCAGCTACTCTTAACATTTTGGTGGACTTCTTTCCAATCTCTTATCTAATTTTCCTTCCAAAGCAAAGAAAATTTCTTTTTAATTAATGTAATCATAAATATGTGAAATATAATGGTATGTATTTTGCTTCACTTAAAGTTATAGCATGGATCAATATTATTTCATAGAGTTTATAAACATTAATGACTATGTCATAGCCATTTCCATTCATTGTCTATTATATAGTTAACCATTCTCTATTATAGCTCCTAAGTTTTTGCTTTTATAAATAATGCTATCATTGCCAAGGCAACTCTTAGCAATAAAAACAAATCTGGAATCATCACTTTATCAGACTTCAGGTTATACTATATGTCCATAGTGATCAAAACAGCATGGTATTGGCACAAAAATAGAGATATGGATCTATGGAACAGAATAGAAAACACAGAGATGAAGCCAGCTTCATATCACCATCTGATCTTTGATAAACCAAACAAAAGCATACACTGAGGAAAAGAATCCTTATTCAACAAATGGAGCTGGGAGAACTGGATAACCACATGTAAAAGACTGAAGTTGACCCATATCTCTCACCACTTACAAAAATTGACTCATAATAGATAAATATTTCAATCTAAGAAATGAAACAATAAAAATCCTAAAAGAAGGGGGAAAAGCTCTTGATTATATAAGCCTGAGGAAATATTTTATGAAGGCATCAATATACACAGTTATGATTTAATAAAAAGAAAAATAAACAAACGAAAAAAGATTCTATGAAATCTCCATTGACAATCACAACAACAGCAAAAATAAATAGGACTCAGTTAAGCTAAAAATCTTCTTCACTACTAAGGACACAACAATTAAAAAAAAACAATTTTCAGAATGGGAAAAGATATTTGCATGTTACAGATCTGACAAAAGGTTGATAACGAGAATCTACAGAGGACTCAAATTCATCAACAACAACAAAAAGCAAACAATCCCGTTTATCACTGGGCAGGAGATATGAACAGAACCTTCTCTGAAGAATACAGACGAATGGCCAAAAAACACATGAAAAAATGCTCATCATCCCTAATTATCAGAGAAATGAAAATCAAAACCACCCTGAGATATCACCTAACCCCTGTGAGAATAGCCCACATCACAAAATTCCAAAGCTGCAAGATCCTGGAGAGGGTGTGGAGAGAAGGGAACATTTTTGCACTGTTGATGGACTGCAAACTAATACAGCCTCTTTGGAAAGAAGTATAAAGAATCCTCAAAGAACTAAAAATAGACCTTCCATTTGATCCCACAATCTCATTAGTAGGTATCTACCCAGAAGTAAAAAAAAATCATTTTACCAAAAGGACATTTACACTAGAGTGTTTATTGCAGTTCAATTCACAATCAACAAAATGGACAGTGCCTATGGCTCAAAGGGGTGGGGCACCAACCCCATATGCCAGAGGTGGTGGGTTCAAACCCAGCCCTGGCCAAAAACAACTGCAAAAAAAAAACCCACAATCAACAAAATGTGGAATCACTCCAAGTGCTCATCTATACATGAATGGGTTAATAAACTGTGGTATATGTATGCCATGGAATACTATTCAGCCATAAAATGATGGGGACTTTATATCTTTTGTATTAACCTGGATGGAGTTAGAGAATATTCTCCTTAGTAAAGTATAATAAGAATGTAAAAGCAAGTATTCAATGTACTCAATATTAATATGAAGCCAGTAAATTAACAAATACACGCCCACACAGGAGAAAAACACAATTAAACTCAAGGGGGGAAGAAGGGGTAGAGAGAAGGAGGGAGGGGGATTGGGGTGTTCTCACCTAACAGGCAAAACATAAGGGTATATGGCACACCTCCTGGGTGAGGGGCACAACTACAAGTTGGGCTTTATCTAACAAATGCCAACAATGTCACTCATCATCTGTACCCTCATATTAATCTGAAATTTCAGAAAAATAATGCTATCATGCAATATTGTGCATAAATATTTTTCTTGATTAGTAATTAGTTTCTTAGAGTAAATTTAAAAAACAGATAAATCTATTCATTTAACAAACTATATTGCACCATTATATGCTGGATACTGTTCCAAAAACTTCCTAACATTACTAATTTATTCATCATAATAATTCAATAATGTAGGAACTATTATTATTATTCTTATTTTAGAGACGAAGAAACTGAGACTTGCTAATTTAAATCACCTCAATCTACATAGTTGGTATGTGGAGGAAGCAGGACTTGAATCCAGGTCTGTGAATTCTGGGACGCTATGTTAAAAAGAATAAACATTTTGCAAGCTTTGGGTACATATTGCCAACCCACTTTCCAGCCAACAATGGAGTACCAGCACTGATGTTAGAATTTAAAACGTTTTTAATTTGATGGATTCAAAATTGTACGTAGTTGTTTTAAAATTATTGTTTGATTACTAACACTTGTTAAAAAATAAATGACGGAGCTTTTTATTTGATGTACCAAAGTTTTCACTGATGTCAAATCAATCTTTCTCTTTGTGATTTCCTTTATGACTTAAATAAAGTCTACAAGATCATATTCCTTATGCACACGTAGTAATCAGACAGTATGCAATAGGGTGAGGCGGGCCTGATATAAAACAATTAGGAGTCTTGAGACTGGGAAGAACTTTGTCCAAACAGGGAGAAAACCATTAAATTCCAATTAGCTGTTGATGAGAATGGGCCAAGGGCAGCAAGATCCTCTGATGTTTTTCTAAGAAGCAAGAATCCAATTCCTTCCTTCGAAGGAAACACTGTCAGGCTTAAAACACACCTGTATGGGCCAGAGGGCTGATGATTTGTCATGTTTGGCTCTGAAGTTCTCCTTCATTCAAAATTTAAATCAGTATTTAATTCTATTTTCTTCTAGTTTTTTAGTTTTTTATAATTGCTGTAGAACTCTCAGTGAGCTTTCAGTGAGTTTTCTTAAATTGCTGCACAACTATCATTAGGATCATGATGTGAAGCAAGCATCTAGTTCCTTTCTTTTCTTAACTTTTTGTGTTTTTTTTAAGACAGAGTTTCACTTTGTCACCCGCTGGTAGAGTGCCGTGGCATTGCAGCTCACAGCAACCTCAGACTCTTGGGCTCAAGCGGTTCTCTTGCCTTAGTCTCCCAAGTAGCTGGGACTACAAGTGCCCGCCACAACACCTGGCTATTTTTAGAGACAAGGTCTTGCTCTAACTCAGGCTGGTCTTGAACTTATGAGCTCAGGCAAACCTGAGGCCTGAGGCACCCACCTCGGCCTCCCAGAATGCTAGGATTACAGGCATGAGCCACTGCAGCCAGCCTTCTTCATTTTAACTAAGAAAGATATAATTTACGTTTCTCACTTCTCTGCCCTTCCCCTCAAGTTTCTTTCCTTTTTGGAAAGCAGAACAATCAAAGAAATGATGGAAAAGTATTAAATGTTATGATGGTAGTTTATCTAATTATTTTTTAAGACAAGGTCTTGCTGTGTTGTCCAGCTATTCTCAAACTGGCCTCAAGCAACCCTCCTGCTTCAGCCTCCTGAGTAGCTAGAATTACAGGGACATGCCACCAAGCCTGGCAAACATTTCTCTAATTTTAAGGAAATAGTTGTCCCTTTCTGTACGATTGGCTTATTGAACATTCTTATTTCCTGATTAATATTAAGTATTAATAATTCGCTTGTTTCCTTGATATTAAGACAGAAGTATCCATAAATGTATTGGAATTAAAAACTCTTTGAAATGTTCAAAAGTAAGAAAGGGAAAAGTACATGGAGCAATGCAGAATTTTCAAAGAGGATTAAAACAATCTAATCTTGCATTTAATATTGCAAGTTTGATAAGTGTGACTTTCAGGCAGATCTGTTAGTGGGTTATATGGTTAGAAAGTGATCAGCAGGGCTTGGCACCTGTGGTTCAAGCGGCTAAGGTGCCAGCCACATACACCTAAGGTGGTAGGTTCAAATCTAGCCCAGACCCGCCAAACAACTATGACGGCTGCAACCAAAAAATAGCCGAGCACTGTGGTGGGTGCCTGTGGTCCCAGCTACTTGGGAGGCTGAGGCAGGAGATTCGCTTGAGCCCAGGAGTTGGAGGTTGCTGTGAGCTGTGATGCCACAGGACTCTACCCAGGGGGACAGCTTGAGGCTCTGTCTCAAAAAAAAAAAAAGAAGAAAGAAAGAAAGTGATCAGCAAAAAGCACGCTATTTAAATCTTCCTTTACTTTTTCAAAAATCATTAATAGAAAGCTTACTCTGTATTGGAGAAACAGTAGATACTATTAGAATTTGGTAGTTATTTTGCTCTTATATTTTGCTCCTAGGAGCACTATGATTCTGTGAAAATGGATACAAACATTTAAATCAGAATTATCCAGCACCAAGAATTCCTTTTTTTTTTTTTTAGTTAGACAAATTGTTAGATCTTATTTAATGTGCTAAATAATCACATATATTCCCTTATTACAAATTTATCAGTTTCATGTTTTGGCAACTATTTTGATGTTATTTCCCCTTTGTACTGTTTATCTAAAGCATTTTAACACTTTATTTAGGGAATTCCATGACACAAAAACAGTTAAGAACATTTGCTCTTATTTCTTCTCCTTTTTCCCCAATTCTCTTTCTTTTGTTGGTGGAAGTTATGACTAGTTTCTTTTTCTTTATGAGGCAAAGAGGAGACACATTATTTTTCTTCCCATCTCAAATCTCACTTAATAGTAATCCTTTCTTGTCTAGGTTGGTGCCTTCAAAAGATCTTCAAGAGAAATTTTAAAAAAGATTTCACATATGTACATGGATTGAATCATCCTTAAACTTATTTTTGGGAGGCTTTTTAAAATTGAAAAAGCTGGGATGGCACCTGTTGCTCAGTGGGTAGGGCGCCAGCCCCATATACCAGAGGTGGTGTGTTCAAACCTGGCCCCAGCCAAACAGCAACAAAAAAATAGCTGGGCATTGTGGCGGGTGCCTGTAGTCCCAGCTACTCAGGAGGCTGAGGCAAGAGAATCACCTAAGCCCAAGAGCTGGAGACAGCACAGCACTCTACCAAGGACAATTAAGTGAGATTCTATCTCTTAAAAAAAATAAAATAAAAACAAATAAATTTTTTAAAATACAAATACATTACAAAGTAGTATAGAAATATTTTTTTAAAATTCAAAAAGCTGGCTCGGCGCCTGTGGCTCAATTGGCTAAGGCGCCAGCCACATACACCTAAGGTGGCGGGCTCAAATCCCCAACCTGGGCCCGCCAAACAACAATGATGGCTGCAACCAAAAAAAATGGCTGGGCATTGTGGCAGCGCCTGTGGTCCCAGCTACTTGGGAGGCGGAGGCAGGAGACTCGCTTGAGCCCAGGAGTTGGAAGTTGCTATGAGCTGTGATGCCATGGCACTCTACCCAGGGGGATAGCTTGAGGCTTCCTCTCAAAAAATAAAAGACAAAAAAAGTATTTCTAAAGTAGAATAAGATGCCATGCATAAAATGTGTAGCCTAGATTGATCGTGCATAAAAACATTGTTGGATTAAATTACTGGCATACTTAAAACCTGTTATATAACTGCTTATAGTTAATTCAGGGTGAAAAGAAATTTTATACTTGTTTGTGCTCACACCAATTTCTGTACAAAACCATAGAGCCAGACTTCTAGAAATGAATTGATTTATCAGCGACTGGCTAAATTTCAATTGCGTTTATTTTCAAGGAGAGATAGAAAACTGAAATAGGGATCTTGCCCTCTTTAAAAATATTTCATTGAGCCACAAAAATGTTCTTCTCTTTGGCAATTAACTGAGTATGTCCAGTTGCCAATGCACTATTCTAAAATTAGGAAACTGCTTAACATAATGTTATTTTTCAGGGTAGAAACTTATTTGAAAAACTTATTTTTCCAGTTGTCATCAAGTATTATTTTAGTTATGTACGTGTGGAGCCTGTCTCAGCTCCTTAAGTGTAGGAAGTAAAATAGTCTGCAATAGTGACAAATAAAAATTGGGTGACATGTCTACCTTGAGGTTAATGTTAGCTATGGCAGATGCATCACACAAGCACAGTAGATAGGCTTTAGAGAAGCTGTGCAGGCTCGGAAGGAGAAGCATGGCAAACAGCGTGGGACGGGTCCTAAAAACCTCGCCGTTTATTCATTCAGTGTAAGCAGAACTGCTAAAAATCTAAGACTTTGATATTTTTCAGTAGGACTGAGTTTAGGAAAAGGAGAGAATAAGCAAACATCCAAAGGACAGTTCTTTACTAACCTTTCTCTTGAAGTCGAGACTGTTAAGCATTTCTTGCAGTGTCAAAACTTCCTGATTCATCAAGACACTATTCTTATCACTCTGATCTGCAAAGGAAAAGGGATCAGATGGAGAGTCCTCTCCACGTCAAACCTATCTGTCAATCTCAAATCTCCATCCTACACCATTCCTGGCCAGAAGGAGCAGCCTGTGTGGTAGGAGGCTGATGGAGTCTGTAGAGCTGAGTTTTGAAGTTCCTGCCTGCTCATTTTTGCCAGGAAGAATTATATGCAGGTGGTGCCTGTGGCTCAGTTGGTGGGGCACCAGCCCCATATACTGAGGGTGGCAGGTTCAAACCCAGCCCTGGCCAAACTGCAACAACAACAAAAAAGTAGCCAGGCATTGTGGTGGGCGCCTATAGTCCTAGCTACTCAGGAGGCTGAGGCAAGAGAATCGCCTAAGCCCAGGAGATGGAGGTTGCTGCGAGCTGTGATGCCATGGCACTCTACCAAGGGTGATAAAGTGAAACTCTGTCTCTTAGAAAAAAAAAAAGAATTATATGCAAACACTCTGAAAAGGGCTTCTTTATCTTACAGACCTTCAGGGAAGAGCATTCTTCACTCAGTGTTCTTTTATTGATGGTGGAGGGGGGAGGCAGAGTTACCATAATACATTTCTTACTGGTAGCTCTACATTAAAGATGGCCCTGGGTGTCTGGCGTAAGAAACAAAGGGACAGGTGCCTCTCTCTGGGCCAAATTAAATCACATTTGACTCTTTCTGCTCCTGTGCCTACATCTCCCTGCTCTATTTGTACTGAGGAGTTAGGAGAAACTGCCTGGCAGAGTTACAGCTTTATCTGGTCTCAGGAAGCATAAAGACCAAGTCTTTTGCTTTCTCTCTTCCTTTGCAAAGTGGGCTGGAAGTGAGAAAGAGTTCCAAATTAAGAAAAACATCTGGCTGAAACAACAAAAAAGATACTTTTCAATGGCAAGACATGCCATAAACAAACATTATATTAATTTGAATAGTAAACTTTATTGATATAGCATCGGGTCTCAGAAAATAATAACCCCAATGGAATTATTTATCCATTATTATTACCCTGAAGGCCTCTCCTCTCAATCCTCTGTATCTCCCAGGATGAAACTGTTCTCCAATGTTCTCTCATCTACCTAGAAATCAGACCCCCAAAGAGGAACATAATTGCCTTCGACCCCCTCCTTAAACTGTCATTAACCAGAGATTAAAACTCATACCACAGAAGAGGAGATTGAAAATTAAGCACCACACCTTCCTGTAGCACAGACAAACTCTGTCCTGTTCAATTCTTAACAAGAATTAACCACAATTACTCTTACACTGACTCATTCGCTCTTACACCTCCCATCTGCCTTTCCCTTACTATAAAGGTAAATAAGCATAGCACTCCATAGGGTTATTGGTAATTATCATCCTGCATGCTATGCCTTTTCCTCCTTGATCTCCTTTTGTCACTTCATTTTCAATGAACCTTTACAAGATGAGGGAGAAGCTTTCCCTCTTTGGCCCCATAAGAGCAAGTGACTGTATTAACCACTCACGTCCATGAAAAATGAAGGTTGGGGATGCAGCTCTGACTTGTGTAATTGTGAAAAAGAGAGTCAAGAGCAACCCTGTGGAAATTTCTCTATAAAATAGTCCTACTCTCCAGGAACTTTTTCCTTATTGTAGTTACTCAAAAATTCACGACCTCCCAGATCCCATATATAGCAAAATCATACTTATGTAGCAGTTTGTCTACCAAAAACTTCCTTTTTTTTTTTTTTTTGAGACAGAGCCTCAAGCTGTCCCCCTGGGTAGAGTGCCATTGCATCACAGCTCACAGCAACCTCCAACTTCTGGGCTCAAGTGAGTCTCCTGCCTCTGCCTCCCAAGTAGCTGGGACCACAGGTGCCCGCCACAACACCTGGCTATTTTTTGGTTGCAGCTGTCATTGTTGTTTGGCGGGCCAGGTTGGATTCGAACCTGCCACCTTAGGTGTATGTGGCTGGCGCCTTAGCCACTTGAGCCACAGGTGCCGAGCTTACCAAAAACTTCTTTAGCTAATACTTCCTGATCTTCAGCAGCAAGGATACTGCAACTTGTTTCTCTTGTATTGTTCATTTCACTCATAACAGGATGGGAGAAACAAAATGAATACTTGCTCATGTAAGTGATAAAAATGATCATATTCTTCATAAATGAGCATGAAGCACTAAAAAATATTAGTGACTCAAATTGTAACACATTAAGTTTAAAATTTCACTGTTCAGTGTATTTTGTTAATTTCTATTTCAAATTGGTAGTTGACATCTGAAATTTAGGATGAGGCTGCCTTCAATGAATCGTACTGCTTGATTAAATTTCCTGTTACTCTAAACCCTCTTAGGATCACAGCCCCATTTGAGAATCCGATGAAACTCATGATTATGCCAAAGGAAGAAATTCTACATGCATATAATTCTGAACATTGTGATTAATGTTTCCTAGAAGTCCAGGTACCCTAAAGATTAGTACCACAAAATACCTCACTTTTCACTTAATGGAAAGTTAAACATGTGATCACAATTATTCATACTTCCTTTGAGATACATTTGAAGTTAACATTATAATAAAGATGACTGTGTAAATGAAGGCTTATTTCTAATTAATTAATTAATTATTATTATTATTTTTTTTTTTTTTTGCAGTTTTTGGCTGGGGCCGGGGTTGAACCTGCCACCTCTGGTATATGGGGCTGGTGCCCTACTCCCTTGAGCCACAGGTGCTGCCCTATTTATAAAACTATTTTGGAATAATGTTAGAATTCCAGACATGTTGTAAATAGCACAGCGTTCTCTCTCACACATCCATCCTCTATCTTCCTCCATTCTCTTATGTAACATAATACAACGATGAAAACTAGTGAATTAGTATTGATACAATTCTATCTACCCCCTGAACTAGACCTAGAAATCTAGAATTTTACCAATTGTCCCCTAATAGGGGCACACTTTAAAATATCAATCCATTTTTACTTGTAAATCTAAGGTCTTGGAGATATTCTCATTCTTTCTCTCCATTTCTTAAAAACGGTTGTAAACAACATCAATATTTAACCACAGAAAAAATGGTCAAATAAATTGCAATGTCCTTACATTTTGACATTTATACATTTATTGAAATTGCGTTTTGGGAGACTCTTTGATATGAGGAAATACTTAAAATTTAAAAGTGCTGGACACAGCACTATATACTCGTACAAAATGAGCTCATTTTTGAAATAAGTAAATAGATATGTATGTACGTGAACATCTGGGAAAAACGCTGGGAGGAAATTCATTTGACCATGTTTACCTATAGAATACATTTCAAGTAATTTGTATTTTTTCAATGCTTTTGACTATTTTCCAAATTTTTTCTATGATGCACTTTTCTACTTTATAATTTGAGAAAGTTATATTTAAAAAAAAAACTACCTAGGTATCATATTAGTAATTCTCGGATCATCTTGTATAATATTATTACTTTTGCTTTTATAATAATGATATTTTGATTCTGTGGTTCTTTTTTTTTTTTCTTTTTTGCCAAATGATGAGGAAGAGGTGATTTCTCACGCAGTTTGTAATTTACTTTGAATTGATTGGTAAAAACACACATATGCGGCATTATGTTATTTATATGGAGTGGGAAAGGAAGAAGCAAAGTAAGAAACAAACTCCTTGCCTTTCTCTAGGCTCACCTAAGAAAGTAGATCAAATGCATTTGCCAGTTCTGTCAGTAAAGAAGAAACCCTGGTCCTGCTGCCTTGTGGGGCCTATATAGAATTATACAGAAAACAAAACTTACCCATTGTCTGAATTGTTTTATACCTGTAGTCAAATTCGTCTTGCAGGTCTTCTAAGTATTTGGTGTCTTGTTCTGTCATCTTTTCACAAAAGAAAACATGACTTACTCCGCTGTTACAATTAGGTATTTTCAGTCGCACTATTTGGTGCTCCCATCTCCTACAGGTAGACGGTGGTGAGCCTAGGCCTCTGAAGAGCCGATGCCCAGGGCAATTGCGCAGGCAGCGCTGGGAGAACCAGCTTGAACCTACTCTTCCCACTATTGTCTCTTTCTACTTGACTGGACATCTTTCAGTATCTTATCTCTTATTTCTCGATTCATTCCAAATGATGCTTTTTATATAATCTCTTTTTATTGGACAATATAGATATTTTTGTCCTTTTATCAGGGCTGAGTAGTTTTGTATAACTCTGTATTAATATACCAGTTCTCACTTTTTGCTTAAATCTCCAAGTATGCTGTAGTATAAGATAATTCAGCCTAAATACTTTTTTTCTTTCTACTACTTAAAACAGATCTATGTTTTGTCTATATCTCTTGTTTGTGTCTGTCTTGGAGATTTTTACTTTGCTTTTGTCCAAACCTGGTGATACTTTGCTGCTCACCCGTAACAGCCATTAAATGTCAAGATCTGGGCTAAAGGCTTTTCTTATATGACCTCAGTTCGTCCTCACAACCACCAAGAAGTGGGTTGTCCTCACCTTTGCAGAGGAAGAAGCAGAGGCTTACAGATGGGAAATAATTTACTTGGACAAGTTTACACAACTGCCCAGTGGGGTGTCTGAGGGAGGTCTGGCAATTTGACCCTGACCCCCACCCTAGCCAGACCCACTGCTTCCTCGATTTCAAACCACACTGAACTTTTCTTCTTAGAAAGTTTAACTTTCAACTGCCTACATATTCCAAGATGTCTTTTCTAAGAAAACATACATCTACCCCCAATTTCTGGAATTTCTTCCTCCAGAAATTCCAAATTTTAGTCAGCTACATTATACTAAGCAAAGTATCCAATTTGGAGTCTAAGAGTCTGATACAGTCTCTCAACCCTGTGACTTATTAGCTATACAATCTTGGGCACATAGATATCTCTGCATTTCAGATTCTTCATCTGTAAAATGGGGTGGTGGGGTGGGGAATGAGGATCACAGGATCTACCTGGTGGAGTTGTTACTGAGCTAAACTGCTTAAAATAGTTTAATACAAATACAGGCTTCATAAGCATGTGAAGAGCAATGTGAAGCATCCCAGTTTGTTATCTTGTTCTCTAAAATAACTTCTCTATATTTATAAACCTCAGGAAAGAAACAAAGTAACAGTATTGACTCCATGGTGTGTTCTGTCCCCATGCACAGTAGTAACAGCTACCGATTTCTGAGCAACCTGTGCTGTGCCAATGAATGCACCGTCCTGTTGGAAATCTGCAAAGTAATTTATTTCCACTTTTCATGAGAAGAAACTGAAGGTCATTGTCATACAGTAATAAATACTTAAGCTAGAGTTCAAATGCAGTCTAGTCTAGCTTCAAAGTCTCTTTCTGTTCACTGCACCCCAGTGCCAGTTTAAAGTACCATTTCACTTTAATGTTAAGTGTCTATAGGACAGAAGTCAGGGAACCCATAGGCATCTGGAAATGTAATAAAATAATATAGTTTTAAAGTGGAGATATGCCGGGGTCCTATCTCTTGATCTCAAAATTCATCAAAATCTGAAAGAAGGCAACACCTTGCAGATTCCTTGTAATGAGAAGCATGTTAAACCAATGCCAGGCCTCTGCAATGTCATCGTTAAAGTCATTAAAGGGCTTTCAGACTGCACTGTCTTCAGTAATTGCAAAATGTCACAACACCCAGCAATAACCTTTGAAAGTTCTCCAGAAGTCCTGGGAATCTTTACAGGCGTGCCCTATTTCAAAACATTCCACAGAGAAACTGAGGCTTTGGCATGAGCGCGTATGAGTATTGACTGAAAAGTGCTGCTTTGTCTAAACGTTAGGCCAGGCTTCCTGGACAGGAATCAGATTTGTGGGATTTATTGAGGGAATGCTCTCAGGAGAAAGGACACACAGGTCAGGGATCGGGAAGGGGCTAGAGCTAAGCAAGCATGTGGTTTTTGCTGGGGTCTAACTTCAGTTGGATTCCATAAAGGACCCAGGAACATGACCTGCACCATAGAGTTAAACCATGTGAGGGAAAGGGTCCGGCCTCTTCATGTCACCGTGTCACTTAGTCATTGTCTGAAGGCAGCTGAAGGCTCTCTATAGAGACAGTTCTCCAGAGACTCCATTGGCAGCCAATACTCAAAGCCACTGGGGATCAGTGTACAGCCTGGAGAAATGTGGTCCAGGCTCCAGAAGGTGGGCTGTTGCTGTATCACAGTTCTCAGGAGTTTAAAAAGAACTGTTGCTGGCTGCCAACCCAGCTGTGCACTTGAATGACGTGCTTTGGTATTCTTACTAAAGTAGAACAACCATCTCCTGCTTTTACACATGTACAGAGTCAGCACAGGCCTTGGTTGAACAAGATGTGCCAAGGCATTTTGTCTTTGGTCCATCTGAGAAACTATTCTTTCTTGCGACAGAGTATGAGGAGACTTTCTGCATGCATGTTTTACATGTTATGGAAGATCATGAAATCAAAGTCTCAAAATAATGCTCAGAAATATCGTTATTTAAAGCCTCTGCCTACTGTTCAGACAATGATATGGGGAAGTTAATCTTTAAGTATCTATCGTTTATTAAATTTTATGAAATTATTATTTTTGTAGACAGCAAGGAAATGAATGCTATGTAAGTTCTGGAAAGGAAATTAGCATTCTTTTTTATATATAACAAGGTGAAAAGTTAGTCTTATTTAAGACATCTTTAGATCAACAAAATTGATAAATCTTTAGCCAGACTGACTAGGGAAAAAAGAAAAAAAACAAAGTTTATTAATATTAAATTAGAGATGTGATATCACTACAAGTTCTACAGATATTTAAAGGATAACAAAGGAATATTTCAAATATGTTTATGCCAAATAGAGACAGATGAAATGAATGCATTTCTTGAAAGCTCATTCAGGAAGAAATAGATAGGCTGGGCATGGTGGCTCACACCTGTAATCCTAGCACTCTGGGAGGCCGAGGTGGGTGGATTCCTTGAGCTCACGAGGTCAGAGACCAGCCTGAACAAGAGTCAGATCCTGTCTCTACTAAAAATAGAAAAATCAACACTGTACCCCAGAAGTGTATTAATGTACATAGTTATCATTCAATAAAAAAAATTAAAAAAAAATAGAAAAATCAGCCAGGTGTCATGATGGGCACCAGTAGTCCCAGCTACTCAGGAGGCCAAGGAAAGAGGATGGCTTGAGCCCTAGAGTTTGAGAGCTGGGTAAAGCACATTGGCCCTGCACACCAGAGACAGCAGGTTCGAACCTCACCTGGGCCTGATTAACAAAAAAAAAAAGGAAAGAAAGAAATGAAAAGAAGATGCCAAGAGTCTGAGTTTACTGTAACCTATGATGATCTCACAGAACTCTACCCAGGGCAACAAAGTGACACTTGTCTCAAGAAAAAAAAAATACTAAGAAAGAAGAAATAACCTGAATAACCCATTATCAAAAAAGGTTAAATTGGAGTTAAAAAGCTTCCCACAAAGAAATTTTCTTTTATATAAACATAGTGTGTGTGAGATTGATCTTGTTAACAAACTTCCCTAAGATTTCTGCACTCACTATCTCTGGCCTGCAGGAGAATGGTGCACAGTCCCTCGCAGGGGGATGGGACAAGCCTTTCTAGTTGCCTATGGGTCATCACTCACCTGCACACTGTTTTTAATGGCAGCCACCTTGTGCTCTACATTCCTCTGTCTTTCTGAAACTGAAGAACTTTGTAAGGATTTCTCCAGAGGTCCCTGGAAAAGAACATCTTGAAATTTCACTGGTTTGTTGAAAAACATGTTTATGATGAATGGAATATATCCTATGTATAGTGTATAATTTGAACTGAAATTTGGATCAATGAGATAGAGAATACTCCACAGACATCAAAAAATCATGCTGTAGAAAAAATATTTATGACATAATATAGAGTTAAATTTTAAGGGCTAGATTATGAAAATACCACATATACTATATCCATGATCTGTAAATGTATATAAGCGTGTGTATGTATTTGCAAGTATAGGGCTGCAAATATATTGCAGCTCAAATACATAAGATTGGAAGAATGCACACACCAAAATGTTGTCAGTGGGTTACGAATAGTGAAACTGCAGATAATTTTATGATTTAAAAATGTTGTTCCTAATTTTCTATAACAATCTATATTGTTTGATATGCCATAAAACCCAATACATGTAATTTAAAAATTGGTATAGTGAAACTACACTAAGCTTAAATTTAGGGTTGGGGACACTGACGATGCAGGATGAGATTTATTTTGACTCTAGAACATCGTTTACTAAAGAAAATGTAAAAATGTCAGCCTGAAGCAGAAAGGCAGCTTTTCCAAGCACACTCCTTGGTCACGCTAGTAACCTGACACTGAGTTCCTTCTATAGAAACGTCTGTGGATATACAGAGATGAGAGTTAGAAATGGAAGTTTAGTGGGGCAGGAAGCTATAGTTGGAAACACGATGACTCAACTAGAATCCACAGCAAATCAGAGGAGGAATCTCAAGTAGAACCATGTCCTTGACTCGATCCGGTGTTCTTCAACTATATCATGTTCTTTAAATTAGTAAAGCCTTTATGACGTTCTCCCTCTTTTCTGCCTTCATTATTTGTCTATCTACTGGGAGTTTAAAAATCCAGTCTTTTCATGGTAGTAAGTGGTGCTGGCAAATTATCTTCAGAGCGACTTCAGTGAGCACATACTTAAACAAATGCTTAGAGTCAACTGATACCTGACAATTTAAGGAAACAACACACAAGTGACTAGAGATAAAAGGGCTATCAGAAGGGACGACTAAAAATATATGTGAGAATATCGTATATTTGTAATAGCATCTTAATTTTTACTGCAAAAGCACTGAATCAAACAACAGGTACTCAAACTTACTGTATTTTTAAAGTTAAAAAATAAAGTTTCTTTATCTAAAAAATAAATTTGTTGGGCAGCACCTGTGGCTCAAAGGAGTAGGGTGCTGGCCCCATATTCTGGAGATGGTGGGTTCAAACCCAGCCCCAGCCAAAAACTGCAAAAAAAAAAAAAATTAAAGCTGTTAAAATTTCAAAGTTGTCCAAACATAGCCACTACCTGACAATAACTAAACCTGAAAAATTTTAACAGTTGCTACTTTTGTTAGATCTTTTTTTTTTTTTTTTTTTTTTGAGACGGAGCCTCAAGCTGTCCCCCTGGGTAGAGTGCCATGGCATCACAGCTCATAGCAACCTCCAACTCCTGGGCTCAAGTGAGTCTCCTGCCTCCGCTTCCCAAGTAGCTGGGACCACAGTCGCCCGCCACAACGCCCGGCCATATTTTTTTTTTTGGTTTCAGCCATCATTGTTGTTTGGCGGGCCTGGGCTGGGGATTCGAACCCGCCACCTTAGGTGTACATGGCTGGTGCCTTAGCCGATTGAGCCACAGGCGCCGAGCCTATACAGTAAGTCTTAAAGTTCAGTAGTCTAATTCCTC